>CM035412.1:43780509-44078009 GCA_020310875.1 Ceratopteris richardii | reverse complement strand
CTCACTCTTGTTAGACATAATACTCAATTGTTGCTTAAACAATGTAGATATATATAATAAGTTATGAGAAACATGAGATACATACGAAACTTCAACAAGATGGAATCGATATCCATTATGAGTAGTGAAAACTAATGTTCGTATGTCTTTCACTAGAAGACTTTGGCTATTAGCACAAGAAACAAAAACATTTGGTTTAGCAAATGAAATACATTAGAACAAGCTAAGATGAAGAGTCATGTGCTTTGATGCACCACTATCAAACAACGAATCAACAAACTTTGTAGAGTCTTTTGAAACTGTGGAGCACACGAAGTCTTCCTCAACACAGTATGGTGTTTGATGTTTCAACTTTTTCAACCTATTCATCAGATTTTTGATCATTATCCACTCCATTACCATATTCTCTTTTTTGTTTTTCTAGCCTAAGTCTTCACTCTTTTATGTAGTGACCATGTTTCTTACAATAGAAACAATCCTTTTCTTCTTCTCATAATTATTAGGATTGTCATCATTATCAGAGCCGTTAGGATGATCTTTATTAGATTTGGAATTGAAAGTTTAACCGAACCTAGAACTCTTCTTGGATTTAGAGCTATTTTTATTCTTGCCTTTGGCTCTTGTAGCTAAGGCTAGGTCATTCATGGTCTCTTGCAATTCTAGATTATGTACACACTGTCTTTCTTGAAGCAAAAGATTTGCAACTTTCTAAAAGTGACTCTTGTATCAGTGATAGAGATAGTAGTCAGGAAAGACATATAAGATCGAGGCAAAGAATTTAGGGTGATGGTTACAAGCTCCTCATCTTGTATGAATAAAAAAATGTTAACTAACTAATTAATTAGATCTTGAATTCTAATTAGATGTCCTTGAACAAAACTCCCTTCTTTCATTGTCAAGTTGTGTAGCTGACGCTTCAAGTATTGCTTTCTTACATGTTCGAAGAGTAAAACAACTTTTCTAGCTTATCCTAAGCTTCTTTAGATGTTCTACAAGGTCCAAGTTGAGGTATAACAGATCTCTTCACAAAAAGAGATCGTCCGATGTATGTAGAAAATGCTCACGGTAATAGAGCCTTTTCGGTGGCAATGTATCCCTAGGGCTCACCCATGTCTTCTGTATGTATGTATGCCATATCTCATGAGAGAGAGAGAGAGAGAGAGAGAGAGAGAGAGAGAGAGAGAGAGAGAGAGAGAGAGAGAGAGAGAGAGAGAGAGAGAGAGAGAGAGAGAGAGAGAGAGAGAGAGAGAGAGAGAGTCATATTAACGTCTTCTGGAGGCCAAACTTGGCCTATGAGACAAAAACCATGTACAAGTGTAGTAACCCTGTGTAGAAGATAAAATGAAATAAAAAGTATATCGCTACACAAAGCTATATAGGGCTGGAAAAGGCTGGGTAGATGTGGCTCTGACTCTGTAGATAGTGGCCACCTAATACATGGGGGGATCCAAAATGTGAGTAAAACGCCCTAGCTACTGGTGATGGGTGGAGGTGGGTGTAGTATGTGGTACATCGGTGGTGGTCTAAGTGCCTCCTGAAGGAAGACAACCCAGGGGGTGGTGGTACGCCTATGCTCCATCATGTGGTCGTAGGCAATCCTGATGCGTGAGATATCCTCCTGATATAGTCGTGGTCGACGATATCCGCCCATGCGTGGTCGGCGCCGTGCTCTCTGTGCTGCTGCTTGGTGGAGCGTGAGCCCTATAGATGGACCTCTCTGATGTAGCTCAACTCGCTGAAAGAACTGGGTAATGGTCAGCTGGGTACTCAACCGTGGCTGATGTATGGGCTGTAATGACCGTTCTCGCCTCTCGTATGCTGCTGTGAGAAAGAGTCCCAATAGTCTCTGGTCTCCCATAGAACAGAGAGAGAGAGAGAGAGAGAGAGAGAGAGAGAGAGAGAGAGAGAGAGAGAGAGAGAGAGAGAGAGAGAGAGAGAGAGAGAGAGAGAGAGAGAGAGAGAGAGAGAGGGAGAGAGAGAGAGAGAGAGATTAACGTTTACCAAAAGGCCAAACTTGGCCTATGAGACAAAACCATGTACAACTGTGGTCATCTCTGTGTAGCAAATGAAAGAAAAATACTCACTACAAAAAAGAACTATGTAGGCTGAAAACAACAAGATGATGGTGTGCCTAGCAATGGTGGAGTAGTGGAGATAAGGTAGTGGTGCGTGGGGGAGCGTGGCTCTGACTCCGCAAATAATGGCCACCTAATACATGGGGGCCTATATGGGAGTGAATGTGTGTACCCTAACTAGTACAGATGGGTGGAGGAGGGTGGACCATGTGGTACATCGGCGGTGGACTCAGTACCTCCTGCAAGAGGGTGATCCAAGTGGTGGTGGTGCACCTCTGCTCCATCATGTGGTGATGGGCTATCCTGATGCGGGAGACGTCCTCCTGAAGCAATCGTGGTCGTGGACGCCCAACCGTACGCGGTCTGCGTCGCACTCTTTGTCCCGCTGCCTGCTCGAGGGTGAGCCCTATGCCTCTGGAAGGCTGGTCTGTTCCATGTGGCTCAAGTCGCAGAGAGAACTGAGTAATTGTCTGTTGGGTCCCTGTTTGTGTCTGATGTGTGCGCTCTAGCGTCTGCCCTTGTCTCTCTTATGTTGCGGTGATGAAGAGACCCATCCTCCACTGGTCTCCTGTGGTCATGCACAACTGGAGTGACTCCTCAATATGGAACTCTGCTCGTAGGTCTGAGTATGCTGGGCATCTTGTAATCAAGTGCTCCTCACTCTCTATCTTTGTATGGCATATTGGGCACCACCTCTCCTCTCGGGGGACTCCTCTGGCCAGACCTCTCTTGATCTTGAGCTGATGTGATGAAACTCGAAGCTGCCCAATGACGGCACGAAGGTGGTGTGGTAGGTATGTCTGCATGTAACGTGAGGTCTTAATGAAGCCTTGATCTGAGATCTGTAGGAAATGCTCACGTAGAGCATTTTTGGTAGCAATGGATCTCTTGGGCTGACCCATGTCCCGTGTATGTATGTATGTCATATTGCTTGACGGATGATCCTATTCCTCTCTTGGTGGGAGAGCGAGTAGGTGGGCACGTAGGAGTTATACCGTACTGGTGGTGGTCTGTCTATGTCAACTCCATGGTGGGTCAGTCAATCTTGTGTCTGTGCATACCATGAGGAGGTGTCCTCTGCCGACGCCATGTCGTGTGATGCCTGGAAAGCTCTGTAGGTGATGCACTCTGTAGGTGATGCCCGGGATCCTGTGTAGTAAGCATATTGTCCGGAAAAGTGCCTCTACTAGAATCGGTGGTGCAGCAAGCTCTGCCGTTACGATATCATGGGGTACAGAGGGTTTGCTGCAGATGAGTCTGGCAATCATGAGAACCTGCGGTCTCTCCACCATTGTCCATGCTTATGCTGATAACCTTGATCCCCATATGGCTGCTCCATACATGAGTGCTGGGGTAACCAAAGTGTCGAAGAGCCACCCTTTTGTGCGAGGTTTCTGAAAGTAGTCCTGGTGGAAGTGTCTCTCCATCAAAGCTAATGCTGCATATCCTCGTCTGATGCGATCTTGAGCTGCCTGGGACATGGGGAAAGCCCCCGAGGCTGCTGTGAATGTCATGCCAAGGTATACATATGAGCTGACTACCTCGGTGGGTCCGCCTGCTACTCTGAAAGAACTTTGTCTCCTCACTTGCACTGTTGTATGAGAGATCAGAACCTTGGTTTTACCAAGGTTCACTGCTAGTCCTCTATGTGCAGAAATCGTCTAGGCCATGACCCTCTACAGGCTTGGCCTATGAGACAAAAGCATGTACAATTGTGGTTATCTTTGTGTAGAAATGAAAAGGAAAAATACTCGCTACACAAAACTGTGTAGGCTGAAAACAATAGAAGGATGGTGTACCTGGTAATAAAAGGGTAGCGGGGAGAATGTCGTGGTGCGTGGGGGAGCGTGGATGTGACTCAGCAGATAATGACCACCTAATATAGGGGGGACCCATGGGTGAGTGAATGTGTATACCCATATGCTGATGATGGGTGGAGGTGGGTGGAGTATGTGGTACATCGATAGCGGTCTGAGTACCTCTTGAAAGAAGGCTGCCCAAGTGGTGGTGGTGCTCCTCTTCTCCATCATGTGGTCATGGGCTATCTTGATGCATGAGATATCCTCTCAGTGCAGTCGGGGTCATTATACCAAACTATACGTGGTCGGTGTCGCAGTCTCTGTGCTTCCGCCTGTTGGAGCCTGAGCCCTATGTCTCTAGGAGGCAAGTCCGTCTGACGTGGCCAAGCTCGCTATAAGAACTGGGTAATAATCTTCTGAGTACTAAGCTGTGTCTGATACGTGGGCTTTAACATATGCTCTCATCTCTCATATGCCGTCGTGAGGAAGCTTCCCATCCTCCGCAGTCTCCAATGGTCATGCGGAGTTGGAGTGACTCCTCTATCTCGAACTCTGCTCGTAGGTTTGAATGTGCTGGACATGTTGTAACCAAGTGTGTCTCACTCTCTATCTTTGTATGGCATACTGGGCTCCACCTCTCCTCTCGAGGGACTCCTCTAGCCTGACCCCTCTCGATCTCGAGCCGATGTGATGAAACTTAAAGCTTCCCAATGACAAATCGAAGGTGGTGTGGTAGGTATGTCTGCCTGTAGCGCGGAGTCTGAATGAAGCCTTGGTCTGAGATCTGTAGAAAATGCTCGGGGGGGGGAGAGAGAGAGAGAGAGAGAGAGAGAGAGAGAGAGAGAGAGAGAGAGAGAGAGAGAGAGAGAGAGAGAGAGAGAGAGAGAGAGAGAGAGAGAGAGAGAGAGAGAGAGAGAGAGAGAGAGAGAGAGAGAGAGAGAGAGAGAGAGAGAGAGAGAGAGAGAGAGAGAGAGAGAGAGAGAGAGAGAGAGAGAGAGAGAGAGAGAGAGAGAGAGAGAGATTTTACGTCTATTAGGAGGCCGAACTCGGCCTATGAGACAAATCGATGTAGATGGGTGTATCTTCTGTCAATCAGAAAAGAAAAAAGTGCTGAAAAAACTGGTAAAGCTGATATAGATCTCCGTAGTATGCATGTGGAGATACCCATGGAAGAGAGAGAGAGAGAGAGAGAGAGAGAGAGAGAGAGAGAGAGAGAGAGAGAGAGAGAGAGAGAGAGAGAGAGAGAGAGAGAGAGAGAGAGAGAGAGAGAGAGAGAGAGAGAGAGAGAGAGAGAGAGAGAGAGAGAGAGAGAGAGAGAGAGAGAGAGAGAGAGAGAGAGAGAGAGAGTCATATTAATGTCTTCTAAAGGCCAAACTTGGCCTATGAGACAAAAACCATGTACAAGTGTAGTAACCCTGTGTAGAAGATGAAATGAAATAAAAAGTATATCGCTACACAAAGCTATATAGGGCTGGAAAAGTCTGGGGAGACGTGGCTCTCACTCTGCAGATAGTGGCCACCTAATACATGGGGGATCCATAATGTGAGTGAGTAAAACACCCTAGCTACTGGTGATGGATGGAGGTGGTTGTAGTATGTGGTACATCGGTGGTGGTCTGAGTGCCTCCTGAAGGAAGACAACCTAGGGGGTGGTGGTACGCCTATGCTCCATCATGTGGTCGTAGGCTGTCCTAATGCGTGAGATATCCTCCTGATATAGTCGTGGTCGATGATATCTGACCATGCGTGGTTGGCATCGTGCTCTCTGTGCTGTTGCCTGGTGGAGAGTGAGCCCTATAGATGGACCTCTCTGATGTAGCTCAGCTTGCTGAAAGAACTGGGTAATGGTCTGCAGGGTACTCACCCGTGGCTGATGTGTGGGCTGTAGTGACTTCTCTCGCCTCTCGTATGCTGCTGTGAGGAAGCGTCCCAAGTGCCACTTTTTGGGTTAGGTATGTCTGCATGTATCTCGGAATCTCGATGAAGCCCTTGTTCGATATATGTAGAAAATGCTCACGATAATAGAGCATTTTCGGTGGCAATGTATCCCTAGGGCTCAGCCATGTCTTCTGTATGTATGTATGCCACATATATATATATATATATATATATATATATATATATATATATATATATATATATATATATATATATATATATATATATATATATATATATATATATATATATATATATATCGATCGAGAGAGAGAGAGAGAGAGAGAGAGAGAGAGAGAGAGAGAGAGAGAGAGAGAGAGAGAGAGAGAGAGAGAGAGAGAGAGAGAGAGAGAGAGAGAGAGAAAGAAAGAAAGATATATTAACGTCCACGGGAGGCCGAAATCGACCTATGGGACCGATCAGGTACATCAAAACATTACATTCCACTTGGGGGGAAGCCCTCAAAGGGCTATAATAAAAGGGAAAAATCAAAATAAAAATAAAAAAGGGGGGGTGTGGCTTCCAAAGCACTCTTATGACTCATAAGAGTTTCAAAATTACATCAATATATATTACAAATGAGGGAGATAGCTGTTTCTTCCTATGTGGTATGGGTATGGAAATCTCTGATAATAGCTTGACTGCCTCTGTATACTGCCCACTTTCCATTCTTCCTGGCTTCTCTGACTTTAGTTAACTCTGCTGGTCGATTTTTAAGTTGGAGTGGGGTGAGTTCATATGCTATCCATACTTTAGTACCTTGTAGTGACTTTGCTTGCTTCATGACAGCTATCTTATCTGACATGTCAAAATAGCTTACCCTTGCTTGAGTTCCTTTGGGTGTGATGAAGACCGGAGACCCTAGATTGATGAAGGGGACCACCTTGGTTAGTTGTGCTTCTAGTACTTCTGTTTCAAGGATGCAGTCATCTTTTAACTCGGGTGCGATGTCCTCCCTGTCCCATCCTAGAGGGAGGCCTCCAATCCTGATAAATTTCTTGTTGCTGTCCACCAATTCCTGCTCCTTTACCACAGACATTACTTCTTTTGAAAAATGTGTAGAGCTGGATAGTTTTACCTCGGATAATTGTGTTGCCAAGTCGACTTTATTTGTTGATTCAGCTCCTGTTTGCTGGCTATTTCCTTGTGTTTCATCAAGCTTTTGTTGCAATCTGGCTATTTGTTCACCTTTCTTACTATTTCCTGCTTCATTGCTGTCATTTCTCCTTGGAGTTTCTTCACTTCTTGGAGTAAGTAAGACTCCCATGCTGTTGGTTTGTTGACTGGGGCTGGTATAGAAAGCGGCTGGTGCAAGAGGGCAGAGGCAAAGCTTTTCCTGCCTTCCATGTTGTTGCTGTAGACAGGGAGCGGGGGGAGAGAGAGAGAGAGAGAGAGAGAGAGAGAGAGAGAGAGAGAGAGAGAGAGAGAGAGAGAGAGAGAGAGAGAGAGAGAGAGAGAGAGAGAGAGAGAGAGAGAGAGAGAGAGAGAGAGAGAGAGAGAGAGAGAGAGAGAGAGAGAGAGAGAGAGAGAGAGAGAGAGAGAGAGAGAGAGAGAGAGAGAGAGAGAGAGAGAGAGAGAGAGAGAGGTGGTTGTGGATGTTTGCACAGCAAGCAGGAAACTTGAAAATCAGCTTTGGGATACAATGGGATACAAGTGCCAAATCCTAAATCAGGGGTTCGAAACACTAAAATCAGAGGCTTTACCTAAAATCAGTCCTGCACCTAAAAACAGAGAGAGAAACGAACTCATTTCTGAGAGAGGAAGGATGCATAACCCTAAAAACAGAGTTTCGAAACCCTAAAATCCAAGGTGTGCCTCCTTCAAAACACTAAAATCAGAGCTCTGCATATTCAGAACCCTAATATTCATAGCTGCCCCTCTTCAGAACCTAAAAAGCAGAGCTGCTTCTCTTCCAATCCCTAAAAATCACAGCTGTGCTACCTTCGAAACCCTAAGATCAGGGCAGCGCATTTGCAAAACCCTTAAAATCAGATTGAAAGAGGCAGGCGAAACCCTAAAATCAGAGAGAGAGGCTGCGAAACCCTAAAATCAGAGAAAAGAGGCTACGAATCCCTAAAATCAGAGAGATAGAGGCTGTGAAACCCTAAAAATCAGAGCGCAACCCTAAAATCAGATGGAAAGAGGCTGGCAAAACCCTAAAAACAGAGAAAAACAGGCTGTGAAACCCTAAAAACAGAGAAAAACAGGCTGCAAAACCCTAAAACAGAGAGAGAGAGAGAGAGAGAGAGAGAGAGAGAGAGAGAGAGAGAGAGAGAGAGAGAGAGAGAGAGAGAGAGAGAGAGAGAGAGAGAGAGAGAGAGAGAGAGAGAGAGAGAGAGGGAGGGAGGGAGGGAGGGAGGGAGGGAGGGAGGGAGGGAGGGAGGGGGGGGGGAGAGAGAGAGAGAGAGAGAGAGAGAGAGAGAGAGAGAGAGAGAGAGAGAGAGAGAGAGAGAGAGAGAGAGAGAGAGAGAGAGAGAGAGAGAGAGAGAGAGAGAGAGAGAGAGAGAGAGAGAGAGAGAGAGAGAGAGAGAGAGAGAGAGAGAGAGAGAGAGAGAGATTAACATCTTCCAAAAGGCCAAACTTGGCCTATGAGACAAAACCATGTACAACTGTGGTCATCTCTGTGTAAAAATGAAAAGAAAAATACTCGCTACACAAAAATTGTGTAGGCTGAAAAACAACAAAATGATGTACTTGGTAATGGGGGAGTAGTGGGGATATAGTGGTGCATGGGGGGGAGTGTGGCATTGAATCAGCAGATAATAGCCACCTAATACAGGGGGACCTATGTGGGAGTGAATGTGTATACCCTAAGTGCTAATGATGGGGTGGAGTATGTGGTATATCGGAGGTGGACTGAGTACCTCCTGCAAGAGGGCGGCCCATGTGGTTGTGGTGCGGTTTTGCTCCATCATGTGGTCGTTTGTTGGTCTCCTGTGGTCATGCACAACTTGAGTGACTCCTCAATATGAAATTGTGCTCATACGTCTGAGTATGTAGGGCATCTTGTAATCAAGTGCTCCTCACTCTCTATGTCTGTATGGCATACTGGGCATCTCTCTTTGGCCCAACCTCTCTCGATCTCGAGCTTATGTGATGGATGACAACACGGAGGTGGTGTGGTAGGTATGTCTTCATGGGTGAAGCGTGACTTGAGACTTAGACAATGCAACAAACATTATTACATTTATCACCCTGAAACCGAGTGTGCTTGCATTGTGTAGAAAATTCAGCAAAAAGGATTTGGTGAAGCTTGCTCCTACCAGATTTGCATATGCATTTATAATGCTTTCTAATTTGCTTGATGAGCGTGTATACAATGGGTTACGCTCTTTGATGGTATGCCCAAAATGTATGAGGAAAAGAGTTGCAAAAACTCAAAAAGGTAGAAGAAATTTCTGCAATTGTATTGAGTCCATTCTTTTGGAGAAATGTGAAAGAGATTGTGACCCTATGCACTCTTATCATGAAAATTTTGCATCTTGCTGATAGAGAAGGGGGAATGATGGGATTGATTTATGAGCTCACTGATAGAATGATGAAAAGATCTAATCTTTGGATTGCATTGATTCTGCCAGGCTTGAAGAAGTGAAGAATTTATGTATTGAGAGATGGGACATGTTGCATAGTCCTCTACATGCTGTTGCTCTTGTTCTTCATCCCATTTGGAGGGAAAAATCATCACAAATGGATACAAAGGTGTATAATGGATGGATGGATGTTTTGGAAAGACACACACATAGTGATATTAAAAAACAAGGTCAGCTATGTGATGAGCTAGATATGTTTCAGTCTATGTCAGGTGCATTTTCACGTCTTGTTGTTAAAGATAAGGATAGAATGCATTATGCTGTGAGATGGTGGGAGCAATTTGGACCATGTGTGCCCAATCTGCAAAAGTTGGCTCTTCGTGTTCTTTCACAAAGGTCTTGTGCTTCCCCTTGTGAAAGAAATTGGAGTAAATTTTCACTCATTCATACAAAGAGGAGAAACAGGTTAATGCGTAAGAATGTTGAAAAATTAGTGTATATTCATACAAATTTACGCCTCATATCCAAAATCAACGAAAGAGAATTCCAAAAATTAGAAGTGACACATGACATGGTAGAGAAAGAAGAGGATGATTGAAGACTTCTTGTTTTGCAAAAGGAAAATGATGGGGAGATAGCGATTCATCTGCTTATACTATTATGGAGAGTCATGAGCATTCTATTGAGGATGATGATGATGCATCAGCTCTTGCTGCTGCTGCTGCTGCATGTGATATGCTTTTATCTCATCATGATTTTTGATACATCCATGTGGCCATTGACATCTATGATGTGTCATATATTTCTTATCACGGTTTTAGTCGACTCTTTATTATGTATAGACCAGTCACCACGGTCTACCGTCTACTTATTGGACTTGAGTTTGGTCTATGTTTTGTTCAATAGTCATCAACTTTTGTCTTTCTATTAATCATTAGATATTATCATAATATTTCTACTCTTTTTTTGTAATTTGATGTAAAATTATTTGGCGGCGTCAGATATCGTCAGAAATGTTTTTCATTACCCATCAGACGTCGGCTAAACGTCAAACGTCAGAAGTCAGAAGTCAGAAACCCATCAGAAACAACTATGTGTAGATCCACCTCTCTGCTGCTATCTCCATGCATAGCCACATGTATCGTGCCTCCTCGTCTCGGTTGGCGATATGGACCCGACTCTGTATCGTGTCTGAATATGATGGCGACGCCCCGAAAAACCTCGTGCTGTACTCTGTTGCGTCGTGGTACTGAATGTGAATGCCCACTGGAAAGCTGCTATACGAGGGAGGTCACTCTCTGGGCATAGGCCGCATGGCCCTATTTGATAGGGAGTCCATCTATGAAGGCCTTAACATCACGGTAAAATGCCTTCTTCCCCTCTCGACGCACTTGGAGTATCTGAGGCATGTAGGTGCGTCGGTGTGCTACGTGAATCCTCGTGAGGTCCTTGTCCATGTAGAGGGCTCCGCCGGGTAGTCCGCATGTATTGATCGACCATAATTGACCCATGAGACAGATCTTACAATCATGAGGGTGTAGAACTATGTCATCACTGAAGAAGACAAAAGGAAGTACAGAATGAAAGTGGTATGTGTGGAATATATCATTCACACTATGAAGGTAAACAATGGTGGGATGGAGAGAGTGAAACTGTACGGCATAAGGATAAAATTATGGTTTGTGCATGGGGAGTCGTAGCTCCATCCATGTCAAGATATGTTGTTAGGTGTATGTGTGGTGGCTCTGAGGGTATGTCATATCCTGGTCCTTGGGATGTCAGACTCATGACATCTGAAATATCTGAAGCATCAAAGATGTGGTTGTCTACCCACTCTCTGTGCCACTGCTTTGGCAAGTGTGAGTCCTGCTTCTCTGGGTGGATTGATTGTATTCTCTCTTTGGCATTAAATGATATATTTACATCTGTTAATGGCCAAGATTTGACCCATGAGACCAGAATGTTACAAAGTGAATGCAATGTTTGAGCGAGAAATACTGAATAAAAAGTAACCAAGAGAAAAAGAAATGAGTGTGTGTAATCTGAGTACTGGGTGTGGGGTAGAGCAGTGAGCGGACTAGAAACGCTCTAGTTGATACAAAGAACAAGGTCTTGAGAAGAGGCTGATGTCGGGTAATACAATGAATTGTACAATCTCCTGAGTTCTTGTCCTCCAACTCAGAGGTAATGGAGCATCATTTGGTGCTGAGTCTCCTCAGCATTCTCCTTTGGGAGGGTTGTCCTAGGGAAGTGTGCATGGCATGCTGAAATGGTTCAAATCCTCTCTTCAATCGTTGTCTATGATGGGATACCCCCCTTGATACTTATGGACATCTTCAGGAGGCTGAAAAGTTACATCATGTTGGATCAGCGACAATGTCTAGGTAAGACAAGAAAAGCAAAGTAAAAAGTAGTTCTATAAAGTTGAAGTGCCAACAAGGTAATTAAAACTTTTGATGACAAAAAACTATGGTAAGACCATTAGGCAGTCTATGTTGAGTGGGTTTTCACTAGGTGACATATTTTTAAATTTGGTTTCTTTATTTTGGATTGATCTGTCTCATGCTTATGTTTCTATGGTTTGCAGAGAGGAGTGCTGCACCGGTAGCAGAGCAATGTGCATGGGCAGTGGGCAATGTTGCCGGTGAAGGGGAGCAGGCCAGAGACCTCCTAAGTTCTCAAGGGGCTCTGCTTCCGTTGGCAAAACTTCTACTTTTGAATAAGCCTATGCTTGTTAAAACAGCTGCATGGGCTCTTTCCAATATCATCAAAGTATGGCTATGTGATTCTCTTTCTCTCTTCCCTTGAACACATACAAACTATCATGAAGATTCAATTGTTTCTTGAAAAAAATAAAGGAAGGAAGTTATGAAGCAGTTACTAATGAGGAGAAATAATTGCATAAGAATAGGCTGGGCACGTCTGCTGATAAGCTTAATTTGCTTCACAGGGATCTGTCTAATTATGCTTTGAAGTTTTCAAGGCATTGTCCTGTTTTGATTCCCAACATATCCAATTTAAAATCTTAATGGAATAATACTAATGTTAATCCAGGGGCCAAGTTCAAAAGCGGCAGTAGAACTTTTCAAGGTGGATGGTTTATCGGAAGCTATCATTAGACACCTGACAAAGGGGTAAATATCCGACAGAATTATTTCCCTTGTTATGCAATGATTGTTGTGAATAGATTTTCTGGCTCCTAAATGCATATCTTTCTTGCTTTGATTTGGGCTTTCTTGTTTATGACAAACTAGGTGTGCAGTTCTTCACTATTTTTAGGAACATTGGCTGAACGATATGCTTAAACTTATACCGCTAGACTGTTTATTTATTGTTAATAGTCATCGTCTTCACTTTCCAGCTGGTTCCTGGCATCATTAAGGTACTAGGCATGACAACTTGGCAGATTTATATGGCTCACATTTTCTGATTTTGGGGGTTGCATTCTTAAAAACATCAAGGATGAAGTCAAAGGCATAGTTTTTGAGTGATCCTTGAATCTGGATTGCAAATGACTAAGTGCTAAAGAATGTAGATGAAAAAGTACAGGCCATAAACTCAGATGGTCTGTTTGTTGAAAGGTTGAAATTATTGGTGATGAGACTGTAATAACCCTTGTCTTGAGGTTATTATGTTCTGTCATGGAACAAATGCCTGTTAGATCAATAAGTGCATCTGGTTCTATGGTGAGGGCTCCTTTTTGAATGAGTCCCTCTTGTGGCAGATTTGGCCACATGGAGGGCAAAAAGTTTGTTTGCAATGCAATGCATTCATTGGGAAGGCATCATGCAATTATGGTCCCTATGGACCAATGACACTGTTCTCTTGTCTTTGTGCCCACTTTGCATTCCTCAATTCACCTCCTATTCATAGAGTGTAGATCAACATGAACCTTACATCTCTCACTTTCTAATGTCTTTGCCAAGAGAGTATGTCATTCCTCAATAAAATATCTACATCTAACTTACCATATGTGCTAGGTTTCTTGGTAATAATCTTATTCTGTATGTTGATCCTTTTGGCTTCCCTAGGTATTCCCACCATTGGTTCATGATAGGAGCCAAGATTACAAAATCTTTTGTCTATGATCATAATCATAACATGAATCTCTTATATCAAATACAGAGTGCATTGCTTGCTAATTATTGAACTTTGGAGGGCTCAAATCACTCATTGATTGGTGTTCAATCAAATCCTTAAGGCAACTTGCTCATTGATCGGTGCTCAACAAAATCCTTGAGGCATCTAGACACTTTAAGTACAATGTCTTTATGGCTGTTTGGTGGCTTTGAGTTGTGGGGATCACACCATCTTTTCTTATGTAGAGTCAAGCCACAAGTGTGCATGTAAGACTTCATTGCACTAGAATGCTCCTCAAGTTGATGGAAGGAAAGTTTTATTTATGAGATAGAGTTGCTCTTTATTAGTCATATGAGTTTTGGGCCTCGAAACCCATTGGTAAAGAGAATCTCTTTCAGGAAGAAGATCAACCTAAAGGGCATCCATGATTCCACATGCAGTTTGGCGGTTGCTTATAAACCCCCCCTTCCTGTTCTCACACATGGATATTTGCAGCTGTGGGCACTAAAATTCGAGGAATTATATAATAAATTTTCTGAAATTTTTGGGATGATAAAAAAGTTTCAGTTTTCAATTGTTTATTTCCAGGAATTTTCCAGATTGATAGATAACTTGGGCAGCAAGGTATCTTATTTTTAGTCCCCTGAACTTTAGAGGAGGCTGCTGAATTTTAGGAAAGGCTCCTAGAATTTAGATGATTTTCCCAAATATTAGGAGAACTTCTAGTGTAGGTTCCTGAATTTTAGGGGAAGCTTATAGAATTTAGAGGAGGTTCCCAAACTTTAGGAGAATTTCTTTAAATGCAGTGAAGGTTCTTGAATTAAAAGGTATTCTTGAATTTCAAGAGAAATCCCTGAATTTTAGGAGAGTCTAGAACTTAGTGGAAGTTTCCATATTTTAGGTGAGGGACATACATACATGCATACAGAAATATGTGTGTACACATATGTGCTTATGTACATATGCACATACGTACGTATATGTACGTAAATACACATGTACAAACAGCATGACAAAGCACAGCATGACAAAGCACAGCTTAGGAGCACAACACATAGCAATATTATCAAGTGTGTAATCTACAAAGACATGTATACAAGCTAAGGAGAAAACCATCCTAAAGAGGGGAAAAAATGCACTGGCATATATAAGTGTGTTCACGCACATCACGATTCGCCACCAAAATATACTAGTGGCATTGACTATCTGATCACTCTACCTGCTATCGTGGTTGTACGCTGTCACCATATATATGCAGATGAGAGAGAGAAACCTTTGTCTTGTGAAGGTTTATCACTAGGTCTCACTGCACAGAAAGTTTATCTTGTGCAATGAGATGTGCCTGAAGATCCTGCATTGACTCTGACAGCAGTATAGTATTCTCAGCACGATATGAAGCTGAGCTCAAGTAGACAGATTGACCTTGGTTTCCCTGAATGGTGCTAGTGAAGCTGTCTGATAGATTACATGATCATCTTACTCACCGTAGGACCTTCCCAAACAAAACATATAGGATCACTAGAGTCTGTAGCTCACTAAGGAACCTGGATTATAAAAGGCTTTGCTTCTATATCTTACTTATAAATCAATGATCACTTGAATCTTCATATTACTGAGTATAATTTCTAAATCTTGTCTCTTTTAAACCTGTTGTCTACCTTGATAAAAGTTTTGTGAATAGTGTTTTCATGGGAGCTTCTTGCAAGTGGCATATTACCTTTTCATGTGTTTAAATGGCAATTTGTGATTCCCCATTTTATAAACTCAGTAATAAGTTACAGGATACCTATTGTGCTAGTGTTGTTAAAGGCTAGCATTGTTGTTGAGAAATGATCTATATGTTGAAAGAACAATGGAAGTTTGCCTATTCTGTGCAGGGATGAAGAGCTTGTGGTGGAAATTGCTTGGGTAGTGGTATATATTACGTCTTTAGCAGAATCACAAACCAAACTTTTAATCAAGTCTGGCCTTCTTCCACCTCTTGTAGCTTGGCTATCATCATCAGAAAGTCTTTCCTTGTTAACTCCAGTCAGTAGGCATCTATTAAAGAAGTTCTTGAATAAATATATTTTGTATTCCTTCATCTCTTCTTTATCTCACGTACAAAAGACATTGCATTTTCCTGATTATTTGTACAGGTTTTAAGGAGTGTAGGAAACTTGGTTGCAGGGGACAATTCTAACACTGATGCTCTTTTGGATGCTGCCAAGGACTTGCCAGGTTCGTACTTACTTTTGCTACGGTCAAGCATGTGCTATTTTGGGTACGTTGTAGCGAGGACTCATCTGTTCTCAGTGTGCCATGTGCTTGCTGTCATTTTTAACAGTTCACAATGGGAAAGATTATGGCTATTTGTTTTGCTTCAAATACTGGCATCTATGAAGTGATTTATGCTATAAATCTTAGGCAGTTGCCCTTCTCAATACAATTTAGAATCTTTGTAGTTTCAAGTTGTTCTCAAAGGTTTCTGTTTGGACTTGTCAATGCTTATATTCACTGAGGTCTACATCTTTCATCAGGAGTTTTCGGTTCTTATTGCATGAAAATGTAAAAGCTGACTTAGACCCCCCCCCCCCCCCCCCCCCCCCCCCCCCCCCCCCCCCCCTCCACCCCCTCTCCCCCCCGCCCGGCTGTGTCCGCACAGGAGGCTCCCGGCGGGTCGTGTTCCCTTTTTCTTCTTCCTTTTCTTCTTGGTAGTGCAGTAGTGGAATGTATCATGCATCCTTAAATCTGGTATGCAGGAGGGCTTTTCGGGTGTTTAGTCCGTTGCCTAGGCAGTGAGCATCGGACATTACAAAAGGTTTATTATGATGTTAAGAATATTTCTCAAAACTGGTGATTGTGCAATTGAAGCTTTTTTGAGGCTAGAGATTTTTTTCTTTTATCCTCACAACAGGAGGCTGCATGGACAGTTTCAAATATTGTGGCTGGGTCATTGCAACACAAACAGTTGGTTTTTGGCAGTAGAGTGGTCCCAACACTGCTTCATCTGCTGGCAACATCAACCTTTGATGTTAGGAAAGAAGCTGCATTTGCATTAGGAAATTTATCAGTTATGCCTGCAGGAGAGTCCCAATTGCCGCAGCCCATTATGGAACATTTGAGCATGCTTGTTGAGAGAGGATGCTTACCAGGGTTTATCAACCTTGTGAAGTCACCAGATTTAGAGGCATCACGGCTCGGTTTGCAGTTTCTAGAGCTGGCAAGTTTCCTAACCACTGTTTCAATAACTTTTGAGCCTCACGTTTAAATTTCAGATGGAAATGATCTGTATTACAATATATGAAACAAAAATGTGAAAGTGATGTAAAAATGTGTGTGTGTGTTTGCTTTATTTGATCTATTCATTGAAGAGGAATTCCAAATCCTTCTCAAAGGTTTAATCTTAAAAGTCAAATGGAATCTATAGAGCTTGTTGTTGTGTCCTTTGACCTTTGTCAGCTTTAGAGTGCCATATCCACCTTTATCTCACCCAGCTTCTCTTTCACTCTTCATCTTGTGCCAGCAGGCAGTTTGCCTGCTACCCTATCTTTGGTGGAGTAAAGCATCTCTCTGTACTTGCTACCCTCTTTGTCTGAGCTCTGATTAAATCTCCTTCTTGGTTGTTTGGCCCAAGTTCAACTATAGGAAAACCCAAGAGTTGTCAAAGGCTTCTAAGGTTCCTTCCCATGGCATTTTTCTTCAAAGTTTCTGTTCGGCCTTGACTAGTTGAAGCTTCTTCACAAGGGCTGAAGCTTTCTTGCACTCTGAATTCTGTATCTTGAACTATTTGAAGTGCAAGTTAGGCTTTTTGGATCCAGGTTGTTCCTTGCATTGGTACCTCTTAGAGATCAAGCTTTTTGTGGTTGGTATCCTCTTCCATTCTCCCTTTGGATCCCATTTTCTCCATTCTAAATATTGGACATCAAGATGGAGCAAGTCCATTAGGAGAATCTGCCTGCATCTCCCTCTTGTTGGAGGAGAGAATGAGCATCAATGAGGAGATATAAAGTGTAGATATTAATGGTTAACATGATTAACAATGGTTGCCCAAGTCATAATACATGGACATTCAGCCCTTTTGATGCTAATATAGCTGTCTTCTCTATCAATGTCAATGACAACAATATGCTTGGGCAATGTTTTGCACACTTATATGATTTGTTCCTTTGAACATCAAAATCAGTATAAAGGCTTGTAGATAGCTCCACTTGATTGGAAGACTTTATGTTGACTTCATCAATGGGAAAATTATTAATCTCTCCTATGGCTAACATGACCACACGATGTGAAGAGAGGGGATGGACTTTATCCCCAACCCTTCTCCCCCCTCTACACGTCGTGTGGCCTTGTTGGAACTTGGCCATGAGAGAGATTAATGAGGATACTTTAAAAAGAAATACCATTCATTGAGAACTAAGAAGAGAATGAAGTCCTGCCTAAGAAACGCAAAGAAAATTGATTATATAAAAGCTCCTTATTTACTTGTAAACATCTGATTTTCATTGTACAATCACTTCCATGAAGTGTGTATTCCTCTCCCGTTCGCTGATCTTTCTACCATGTCCTTTGTGTTGCTCTTTGATCATTGCTTGTATTGAATTATTGAACATTTCATTGTTTGTAGTTGTCTTCTGTAGAACCAATCAAATAGTTTTTTGAGTGAATTTCTTTTTATTTTTCCGCCTCTTTTTTTTGCCACATAGTTGATGGTCAAATGTTTTTGAAGTTCTTGCAATTGTAAATCCTTTTGATGCAATATATTATGTAGATATTTTATGTATTTAACATAGGTATCAAATAATTTAGAGAGCTTTGAAGAAAATCCTAATGAATCAATTTTTTTCATTTCTTATCAATATAATCAGATCATGTACTATACGGAAAAGAGGGAGCTTACCAGTTTGAGAAGCCAATGGATAAAGAGTCCTATATGTCCATATGTCAATATGCTGCTTCCCTTCATTGTGTAGTGTTTGAAGTTTTGTAGGTTTTAGAGCTTTCTTGTACACATTCCTTGTTGTATACACATGACTGACCATAATGTTGATATGCACTTTGTCACTTCCATTGGTTTTTCTATTGATTTGAAAAGAAGATGCTGTAACAATATTGATGCTTGACTCCATCTTTTGCATGAACGAAGCTCCAAGAATGCTAGAGGCTTCAAGAATGCTCGATGCGTAAATTTATGAAAAGAGAAAAATGTGTCATTGAGTAGCTTTTATGGACCATTTATTAAGGAAGATACACACAAAATACGAGAAAGTTCAAATTCACACAAACTTCAAGGCAAAGAGTCACTTTATACAACTTCCTACATAGTTTACACAATTAAAAAAAAATGATATAGTTGAGTGAGATATGCTTTAAATAAGCCAACATGGTCATTTCAGAGGTGGTTGACAAGTTAAAGCTTGTTTAATTTACAACTAATGAAACTCCTTGCATAGCCCGTTTTTTGTTGTTTTTGACCCTAATGTTGATTGGTGAGTGTACTGGGGGTACCTCGAGATTGTGAGATGATTCAAACTAATGGGGATGGGAAGTTGTCTTCCAAGTATAGTGGTCCTTTCCATATTACATGGAAGCTAGGGTGTCCTATGAGTAAGTTTTACCTTGACAAGTCATGGTGCATCCTGTGTTTTAGATGTGTTGCTTGAAAGAGTGGCTTGGATGGGATGATTTTGTGTTGTCTCAAGTGGATATCCAGAGTTTGGAGGATTCTACCTAGTGTCTTCTAGTAGAAATTGCGGTGGTTATGGATTAGACGGTTAAGAAGTCCCATAAGAATTCTTATTCAAAGTACTTGATCATATTGAAGCACATGCCTAAGTTTGCTATGACAATAGTCCTGTGCCTAAGTTTGCTATGACCATAGTCCAAAATTATCGTAGGCTTTTCATATAATAAAGACCTTAAAAATCTTAGAACATTTTAATCGAAAAAATTGCAATTTTTTAATGTTTTGGAGGAAATTTTTTTTGAAGATTTTTTTGGTCAGTGTTTAATATATATAATACAATATATATAAAATATATAATTTATATACAACTTATATATCAATAAATATACATAATACTATAAAAAACCAAAAAAGTTACAAATTTTAGAAAAGAAAAGAAAAAGATCGTGATTCCTATTTCTTTCTTGATCGATATAAAACGAACAATACATTTAATTTGTGGTTTGTTGAGCGATTTAAATTGTGGCTTTTGAGCTATGAGTATGACTTAAGAGTCGGTCAGGTTGTTGAAGAAATGATTCCTTGGTTTAGTAATTGAAGAAATTACTGAGGACAACCATGGAAAGTAAGGAGGGAAGTTTTATGTCCTATAACCCAAAGGACATGTGAATGGGTGCATGTAGTTAAATGCTAGCCAAGTGTGAAGTGTTTGGATAGTGTGAATTAATCCACCTCTTTAAGTGAGCATATAAATAGGAATCCTTGGCTCCTTGTTAAGGATTCCTTGTATGAGGCATTTAGGCTCTTGGCCCTTGATGGAGTCATCTATACACATGTATTGTGTGGGTGTGTTGATATGGGACATTAGTCTTTGAGGTGATGACCATTGATGTAGTTGCAAGATCCGGTGGGGAAAAATAACATATGGTGATGTATATCTATCTCTCCTTATTCAATTCAATATGAATCCACACATATCGTGTCTCCTCGTCTCTCCTTAATATTTGTATATGTCTCTGTATGCCAATTTTGAATAAAATTGCCACCTTGCCTGATCCACATGAAGTACCCTGTGTAGTAGTGGTCTTGAAAGTAGACTCCCACTGAAATCCCGCTAAATGGGGTAAACCTCTCTTTGGGCTCTCATGTGTCTTTGTGATACAAACAAAGTCATGTGTATCCATTAGCTCCTCTAGATGATCAGGTTGTGTCCACAATGCTCCATTGTAGTTCCAAACAACTCCTCTAAGAGATATATCGTGATGTGGTGATGTCTCGTAGGCCACACACCCCTATTTAGTAGGGCGTCCATCTATGAAAATCTTTCCATCCTCGTAGAGGGCTTTCCTTCCTTCTCTCCTTGCCCGTAAGATCTGAGGCATACATGCCCTTTTGTGGCCTATTTGCATTTTTGTGAGGTCCTCGTCCATGAATAAAGATTCACTTGGAAGTCTTCTTAGTATGGATCGCTTTCTGAAAAAAGCGATTCTCTCCTCTATTGACCTCATGTGTAATATAAGGGCACGATGTTGTGTGTTATCTTTTTGAGCTCTCCATGCCCGGGTGAATGACATATTGTTATATCTTAGTTGACGACATATCTATGATGCATCAGCCTAAGCATATGTTCTTCAGAGAGGTTTGTGATCCTCACATGTAGTCTACGGATCTGTCTGAGTCTCTCCTCTTCAAGTGTGTCTTTCACCTTGATTTATTCATCTCTTATTGCCTTTTCCTTTACCTCTTTTTTAATGTTTTTGCATACGACTTCAGCCCAACTGTTTTTGGGTTGATTCCACCTCTGATCCGACTTGCGGTTGGATGTTTGACCTCCATTCGTTCTTTATTTCTTCTTTTAGATCATCTATTTTGGTAATTTCTCTCTCTTCCTTGGAGATCTTCAAGTGGATGATTTCTTCTTGAAGACGGTGTGTTTCAGCATTCCATTCATCCCTGTCTTCTTTGAGTTGTTTGATTTGATCCTCAAGAGCTTTTATTCTTTCTGTTGCTTTCCTCATCTCTTGATTAAGAGCCTCATCTGCCTCCCCTTTTTTTTTTGAGAGTAGAATGAATTGGAAATACACACTCACACACCCAACCTCGTAAGGTAGAGGCACCCATCATGAGAGACTCATGGACATGTCCAACCAAGACTTGAACTCAGGGACTTCCTCCCAGAGCTTCAAGGCGTCAGCCACTAGGCTACGTGAACTCGGATGTCTGCCTCTTTTTTTTTTGCTTCTCTTATGGCCTTAATTATCATCTCCTCCACATCCTTCTTGTTGAATCTTGTGGAACCCAAAAAGATGTTCGACTTTAGGGTTTTGCAGTCGCCATCGGTTCGAAATTCATCACCACATTCGGGGATTAGGGTTTGCGACTTGCTGCTGTACCTGTCGATTAGGGTTTGGGATCTGTTGCTGTACCTGTCAAGTGTGAGATGCTGCTGGAACTCCTATCTTCTTCTGTACCTGACGACGCGAGGGGCTCTGTACCTGCTGCTCTGTGGCTGACGTCGCGAGGTAGGGGCTCCAAAACCCTAACGCAGAGGTCGAGGCAGAGTTGGCGGCGAAACCCTAACACAGAGGGCTGCTGCGGGCAGGGCAGAGAGAGAGAGAGAGAGAGAGAGAGAGAGAGAGAGAGAGAGAGAGAGAGAGAGAGAGAGAGAGAGAGAGAGAGAGAGAGAGAGAGAGAGAGAGAGAGAGAGAGAGAGAGAGAGAGAGAGAGAGAGAGAGAGAGAGAGAGAGAGAGAGAGCTTAAAACCAGGTTTTGAGGGGTCTGCCTAATGGGCAAGGATCGAAGCTTGTGGAGAAAGAGGAAGGTCTAGCAGCATTGGAGGTATTGGAATACCATGATAATGATGACCTGAGATCCATGGCGAATGAGCTGATTGATAAATATTATGGAGAGGATTATGGATTGGAAGAAGAGTATGGTCCTGGTATTGCAGAGGTCGTCAGAGGCGGGGAAGAATACCCATCTTGGAGGAAAGGTTGGGTTGTTAATTCATAGTCGTATTAACTGTGGTAGATCACTGTACATAGTTGGTTTGTATATTTGGGCACATGCGTGCTGATGGCTTTTTCAAATCAAACTGAATGAATCGGCATTTTGAATCTAGTTGCTGGAATGCATTACTTCTGCGTTTCTTTATGCATGTTACCATTTTGGTAGGCATATTCTTGGTAAACAGAGATTGAGGAGTCCTTTCTGTATTTTTCAAAGTCATACGCCTTCAAGCACTTGCTCTTGTAGATGTAATGGTTATCAGAAGTCCTTGCTGTGTTTTTCAAAGTGATAAATGTTCAAGGACTTCGGCAGCTATTATTCATCTAATTTATTGTGAAAGTGAATCTGTGTTTTATTGGGCTTCTATGTAGTATATTGCAATTGCAGAAGAGATGTTTTCTCCTCTGAAAATGTTCATTCAAATATCAAGTTGTTCGTTTCCAACTTTAGAAGTTTAATAGTTTACCTTTCGCTGTCACCTGGAAAGTTCTAAACTTTCTAAATGGTGAACGTCCTTTGAGAAATATGTAAAACTTTGAGATGCATAAATGTTTGCCAGTCACGCTTTGTTCAAGGCTTGAGAATAAAGTTGTTTGCCACCTTAAACTCAATAAAAAGTGCTTCATTTCTTGGTCAAGGTCGAGGTGGGATTTAAAGTTTCACAAACTGTGGCAGCTGTTATTGGAAAGAAAGAAAGAGATCCTTTTGTGGCAAATTTTCCATCGGGAATTCGGATCCATGCCAAATCTTTAAAAATATGTAAGGCTCCTCCGTGGTATAAGCAATGTTTTAAGTCCCAAGAAGATATTGGTTGTCTCTTCTTCTCTTGTCCCAAACGTGCCTAAGTTTTGAAAGATGTTCAGAGTATGCTCAGGTTTGATCAACAGATTAGTTGGAAGCAGGCTCTTCTTGGGGAGGCGACAGGTTGCTCAACTACCCTCTGGAATGTGATCAGATGGGAGGTTCTCTGGAAAATTCGGAAGGAAAAATGCATGGCGAACTTCAGTGATTTCTCCCAACGAGTGGTCCATCAGGAAGTCTTTAGAAACCACGAGAGCGATCCTCAATGCAGGCCTAAGAAGGTTTTTGTTATTCAAGGCAATAAGCTGAAGAGTAGATGGATCTCTTATAAAGGGGATGAAAGGCTTTTTAGCATTTTCTGTATCTCCCTAACAAACTCATTCAACCCATTCTAACATTGAGTTCCCTCAATTTACATACTCATTTCCTTATTTGTTCTGATATCCCATGCTCGTTCTTGAGCGTGATCTTTTATTTGTTGGTCTTCTGCTCTCTCTCTTTTTTTTTTTGGTTTTAGCAACATGTAATTTCTCCAACATTTGTTGCATCAGAGATTCCAAATATTTCTTGGTTCACCATCCATTTATGTAGTGGAAGTTCATCTTCTTCTAGTGTTGCTAACTTGACAACCCGTTGAGTTAAAATTCAACAAATAACAAAGGGTTTCAAACTTGTCTTCTGTAGTGTCTTTGCATGTTATTATAGTGTATATACTGGTACCAAGTCTCCCCCTTGTAGATTTTTGTCCTTTGTATATACTAGTACCGAGTCTTTTCTCTCTTTTTGATTGCATATATTCCCATGATTGCCCTTAACCTAGTTTTTTGAAATTGTTCTAACACATCCAATCGTCAAGACATCTTAACACATGGTACAATTGCTTATTTCAATATGATTTTTTGATTATGTACAAGCCTGGTCAATACAAATGATTTTTTTTTTAAAACTCCTTGCTTTTTCATTATCTTGTTGGTGATACAGCTCTAACTTCTTGTGTGTTACTAGAAATCTATTTAGCAATTTCTCAATAACTTCGTTGATGAATTGTGTTCCCTTATCACTAATGGTTTCTATTTGAAGGTCAAAATGATAAAGATGTTTACAGAAAAAGAATTTTGTAGTTTTTGAGTATCACAAATTGGTAGAGTCTCTACCCACTTTGTGAGACAATCAATAGCCATTGTGATATATTTAGCATGAGATTTATTTATTGGACTAATAGTTCCTAGGAATTTCTCTCTCCATTTAGCAAATTTTCATCCTCAATTAAGGGTCTTAAGGGCACTACTTTGCATATATATATATATATATATATATATATATATATATATATATATATATATATATATATATATATATATATATATATATATATATATATATTTTTTTTTTACCATAATGTGGTAATTTGTTGGGAATTGAACTCACGACCTCCCGGTTAGGAGTGCGATGGGCTAACCACTTGCCCCAAAAGCCATGGTTGAGGATTACTTCCTAATCCTCTCTCTTAAGGCGTGGTTCAACCATCTCCTACTAGGATTATGTGACATTTCTTCCCCCTTAGACTGAGCATTGTCCTCAATGCTCACTTGTGGACCCTTCTAACTCTTGGACCCACTTTCCATGCATGAGCGCTTCCACCAACCTCAAACTCCAACACATGGACCAAATTTGGACCTATCCCACCCTCCGTGGGTGCCCAAATGCCCATGCGCCTTCATCCAAGGCTAGTTTCACACTCATCACGGATAAGCGCTTTTTCCAAGTGCCCACGAATGAGGCGCGAACCTCCGTCTCGCCCAATTTCTCAACTAGGCTCTGATACCAATGTTGGGAATTGAACTCACGACCTCCCGGTTAGGAGTGCGATGGGCTAACCACTTGCCCCAAAAGCCATGGTTGAGGATTACTTCCTAATCCTCTCTCTTAAGGCGTGGTTCAACCATCTCATACTAGGATTATGTGACATTATTCCTCGTATAACTCACTTTTCTCTTGCGTATATGAAACCAATGGTGGTTTGCTCCATAGGTTAGAATTGACACTCAATTCTTGGCCCAACAAAGAATCATTTTGAGATTGAACAGATAGGTATGGAGTTGATTGGGAATCGCTCTAGGGGGCTCTCTATTTGTTAATATAGAAAAGTGATTTACATACTAAGTAAAGTAGAGCATGATGGTCTTAAAAACAATGAATCTTTTAACTAATAGATTATGCTTGAACTTCTTGATTGTGTATACCATAACCAATCCATTTGTTTTGGTGGTTGTGTACTTTCTCATGGAATTATTTTGTGTTAATTTTCTCATGACATTATCATATTGATAACTTTGGGAGGTGACTGAAAATCCATATTTCCATCATCAACTAGCTGCACCAAAATGCAACATATAGAATGATTGGTTTCATTAATATACACATGAGAAATTTTCTTCCAAGCAAGAGCTTTTGAGAATGGGAATTGAGCCCAACCTTCTTTTCATTCCCTCAAAAGCCTTATCACACTCCTCAATCCATTCAAAGTATGCGATGGGAGCAAAGTGGTTAAGTGATGATTTCATACATATGTGTAAATAATAGATAATACCCACAATGCCCCATGGAGGCTTGTAGTTATTTAACATTTGCAAGTTTATGCGTTCTCATTATGGATTTTACTTTATCCTCGTCCATTGAAATGTCATGTTTGGAGACAATAGGTCCTAAAATCCTTGTTTGAATGTAAATGCGTGTTTCTCAAGACATAGATACTTTATGTTATACATTTTTCAATAATTTGCTGAAACCCATGTATATGGACTTGCCCTTTTATTAAAAGTCATGCGGTTCAAGGGAAAGCTTAAGCATATGTTTTCAACTAAATAGCTTCATTTGAAGGCTTTTGAATTTTAGGAAAGTCAAAGCATATGTTTGAAGGTGGAACCTCATCCGAAAATGGGCATTGAACCATCAAAAGACACTTCAATGAAAAGACAAGGACACAAGGTAGATGAAAAGATAAGGAAGTCATGTGAAGCGACATGGCGGACATATGAAGAGTTATGGAATGATCCCATGCCTATTTAAGCACCATCCAAGCTCATTCTAGGTGTGTTTGTGAATGGTAGGAAGTCGGGGTGTCACTTGTATATGTGTTATTGAACCATAGTCTATCATAGGTGTTCATATTCTAATGTATATCTCTCTTATCCCTTCCAAAGGGCACTGAATTTCTATATCAATCTATTAGGACTTCGTTTTCTCTTTTGTAGAAAGCTCCATTCTCAGATTTATTGGACTTGTTAGAAAGCTTATAAAACAAGAATTCTACTCCCACAAGTGTTTTGGAAAACTCCTCATGTGTTGTGAGTTATAACTCTTTCTTTATCTGCTATTTTGTCCCAAAAAATGTTAGACTGAGTTGAAATGTCTACAGGTGTCCAATTCTAGTGATTGATAGCTCATTGGAAAGGGCTTAGTGTCTAATTTTTGTGGTTAAAAGGGTTTGTTGATTGGATTCAAGAATCCAAAGATATAACAATTTTTTAGGGAGTGCTAGTATGAGAGTAGCTAGGTCTTGGGTAGGGTCCAAGCTTCTTGTTGTGCATTAGGAGAAGGAATCTTACCACAATGGTATCAAAGCATATTGATGACAACAAGCTGAGTGCAAGAAGACTCATTTGAAGACATGAAGTGAAGAAAGACGACAAGGTGGAGAATTTGAAGGCCACACCAAGGGGGAGCATCTAGAGGAGTCCTCACCATCAAAGGAATAAAGCTATCTACAAATTCCACAGAGGTAACGCACACATACTTTTTTCATGGTTGATAATTCCAATGCTATTTAGAAGCTTGGGAAGGAAAACTACTAGCCTTGGAGGTTTAGGATGCTCAATTTCATACCAAGCAAGAATCTAGGTGGCATCATTGATGGATCAGATGTGAAGGGAGTATCATTGGATCTTATGGCACCTATGCCAGTTGAGTTGAAGGCCATGAGAGATTGGGAGCTCAAAAATAAAAAGGCAATGTTCATGATCTCACAATTTGTTAATAATACTATGATTGGACATATTCAATCAATGGAGATAGCTAAGGACATGTGGGATTAGTTGGAGAAGATGTTTACAACAAACACTAGAGCTAGGAAGGTGCAACTCAAGAATGGGCTTAACAAAAGACAAATAATCTATCAGTCTATGAGTACATTATGAAAGTCAAAAGCATAAGGGATTCCCTTGCAACAATAGGTACCCAACTGGATGATAATAACATGGTTGCCTATTGTTTGAATGGTCTCAAGGAAGATGGCAAATGGAGGCTATTTACTTCTTCTTTATATGCTAGAGAGAACATGCTTAACCTTGATCAACTTACCACACTCATGATCAATGAGGAGATACTTCAAGGAGGAAACAAAGGTAAAGGTTCTAAATCTATGCTATATGCAGGAAATAGAGGGAAAGATAAAGGCAACGGAAGAGGCAATGGCAAGACAAATCAGTCCAAGGACACAAATAAAGATGAAGTTAGCTCATCCTATGGAAAATACAAAGGAAAGGACCAAAGAGAGGCAAGAGAGGTGAGTTCTATTCATATGGAAAGCAAGGCCATTAGGCAAATTAATACATCTCAAAGAAGAATCAAGGTAACTATGCTTCTAATGAAGGTAATGGCCAAGTCTTATCCATGAGCGATGCCTATAGGGATGATTTGCAAGAAAAAAATGAGAAGTGTTACATAGATAGTGGTTGTAGCAACCATATGTCATGTAGGAGAGATACATTCACTGATTCGCAAGTTCCCAAGGACAAATGGTGTGTTAAGATAGGTGATAATAGATAGCATGTCATTAGGCATATTGGAGATATTAGATTTCAAGCTAGCAACAAGAGCACCACACTTAAAGAGGTATTGCATGTTCCGACTTCTAAGAATCGGATTTTAGTTGGCCAGATGGTAGAGAAGGGTTTGAGGTCAAATTCAATGACAAAGAAGATCCAAACAATGGCATCAATATCATTGCTAAAGGTGAAAGGTAAGGGAGGATGTTCAAACTTGGAGTCAAGGTAGATTCTAGTAAGTATATGTTCATTGCATGTGGGTCATCTAAAATTATAGCTCTTGATCTATGGCACAAAATTGGCCACTTAATGGTGAGAAACTCAGAGTTATGCAGAGGGATGAAGTTGTTAGAGGACTTCCAAGCTTTACCATACCCAACTTGCATGAGGTATGTGAAGCGTGTCAATTTGGGAAGCAGACTAGGAGGTCTTTCAAGGCATCAAGCTATGTGGCTCCTAGGATTTTGACTTTGGTCAAAGATGTATGGGGATGTTCAAGAGAGGCATCACATGCATGTAACATGTACTCTGTAACCATTATTGATGATTGCTCCAGAAAGATTTGGTTGTATATCATCAAGCAAAAGAGCGATGCATTTTATACATTTAAAAGGTTCAAGGCACGAGTTGAGAATGAAATAGACAACAAAATCAAAGCTCTGAGATCAGATTGTGGAGGAGAGTACTTGTCCAATGATTTTACCAAGTTCTTCAAGGATGAAGGGATAAAGAGGCAATATACATGCAGGTACATCCCTCACCAAAATGGTATTTTTGAAAGAAAAAAATAGATAGATTGTAGGGATAGCTAGGTGCATGTTAAATGAAGTGAATGTTCTATTTACATTGGGTTGATGTAGCAAGTACAACTTCTTACTTGATGAATAGGATGACCACATAAGGGGTTCATGATGCCACTCCAGATTAGGTTTACTACCAAAGGAAGCCTGACTTCTCACACCTAAGGATCTTTGAATGTGTATGCTATGTCCATGTACCTTAGGAGGTGAGTGAAGATAAGATGGATGCTAGGGTAGAGAAGTGCATCTTTATAGGCACCTCTATAGAAAAAAAGGGGTATAGCTATTAGAATCCCATCACAAAGCATCTTAGAGTATCTAGGGATGTGGCATTTCATGAACTTAACCCATATTATGAACCACCTAATGCATTTCAATTTGAAGATATTGAGGAAGCAAAAAAATATTTATAAAGAACAAACTCAGGTTAGCACAAGTTTGAGTGGCCCCTCCACTTCAAGTGCATGAGGGAGTCCATCACTCGAAGGAAAATGGAAGAGAGGTGAAACAAGCTCAAAATGCAGCCACAACCAATTTGATAAGAGTAATGTGGTAAGGGACTTCCATTCTAGTGAGAATGAAGATGATTTTAAAGAGTTAATGACTCCTAATGTGAACAGAAAAGGGCTTGGAAGAAGTTCTCTACCACATATAATGAGAGGAGGACAAGGAGGGTTAAACACCCTATTCAAATCTTAGGTTATGAAGGACAAGGAACCATGCACATATGAAGAAGCTTGTCAAGACAAGGTATGTGCAAATGTTATGAGAGAAGAGATGGATGTGCTTCATGAAAATTAGACATGGGAGCTTGTACCTAGCTAAGATGACATCAAAGTGGTCACAAATAGATGGGTCTACAAGATCAAAAGGAACTCTGATGGATCCATAGCTAGGTATAAAACTAGACTTGTAGCTAAGGGTTTTACTCAAATTCATGGGATAGATTATGAAGATACGTTTAATCCTGTTGGAAAAATGAGTACAGTTAGGACATTGATTGCCATTGTAGCTTCTAAAAGGTGGAAATATTTTTCAATTAGACATTAGAAATGCTTTTCTAAATGGTGATCTTGAAGAGACTATCTACATGCAACAATCCATGGGATAGAAAGACGTTATAAACCCTAATTTTGTATGTAGACTCAAGAAAGCTTTGTAGGGACTCAAGTAAATACCAAGGGCATGGAATCAGAGGCTTGTTAGGTACCTTATTAGATGTGGATATGCAACAAGTGATGTTGATCCTTTGCTTTATGTAAAAAGGCTTGATGTGAAGTTTGTGTACATATGCACATATGTTGATGTTTTAATCATAACATGTGATGATGATGCAGATATCAAGGATATCAAGACCAGATTGGGCAAGGAATTCAAAATTTCAAATCTTGGTGTGCTAAAGTACTTCTTAGGCATTGAGATTGCATATGCCAAGCAGGGTTTGTATTTTATGCAAAAAAATACTTACTTGACTCGCTATACAGGTTTAGTATGAATGATTGTAAGCCATTGAGACAACCAATGGATTGCAATGTCAAGTTGAGCATAGATCAAGGTGATAAGCTCAAGGATGAGCATGCATACAAAAGTTTGATTGGGACTTTAAATTCTGCAACCATTACTAGACCTGATCTATCTTATAATGTTGGAGTGCTCTCGCAATTCACCCATGCACCTACACTTGATCACTTGAATGCAGGTAGAAGTATTCTAAGGTACATCAAAGGTACAATCAATGAAGGGCTCTGCTATGCATGTGATTGTGTTTTGGAACTAAAGGGTTACGAAAATGCTCATTGGGCTAGCTCCAAGGATGATAGAAGTACCTCAAGATACATAGTGATGCTTGGGAAAAGTTGTGTATCACGGATGTCAAAGAACAACCCACAGTTGCATTGCCTTCGACAGAGGCAAAATACAAGTGTCTTGCCAACCTCACATGTAAGGTAATGTGGTTTAAAAAATCTCTTAAAAGATTTGATTACTAAGGTCTACATTTTTCCATTGCTTGGAGATAATATCTCAAGTATCTACCTTGCAAAGAATCCAATGTTCTATGCTAGGAGCAAACATATACAAGTGCACTATAAATTCATAAGAGAAAAGATTGTGGATAAGCCGGTAGATATTCAACATGTCAACACAAAGAGGCAAATTGCAGACCTTCTTACAAAGTTCTTGGATGCAAAGAGTATGGTAAAGCTCAAATCCATGATAGGGATGAAGGAACCAACCCCCACACTTGAAAAATCAAAGGAGCTTGAGATTGAGGAAGAGTGTTAAACATTATGTGGTTCTAGGCAAGCTCAAGCACATGTTTTTCACTAAATGACTTCATTCGAAGGCGTTTGAACCTTAACAAAGTCAAGGCACATGTTTCAAAGTGAAACCTTATCCAAAACGAGGCATTGAACCACCAAAAGACACTCCAATGAAAAGACAAGGGCACAAGGTAGCTAAAGAGACATGGGGGGCATGTGAGAAGCATGGAGGATGTATGAAGACTCATGGAAGGATCCCATGGCTATTTAAGCACCGTCCAAGATCATCATAGGTGTGTGTGGATGGGAGGAATTTGGGACCCTTTCCAAAGGGTGCTGAATTTCTACAGGAGCCTGTTAGGACTCCATTTCTCTTCATAGGAAGCTCCATTCTTGGAGTTCTTGCAATTTTTAGAAATCTTATAGAACAGGGTTTTGTCAAACTCCTCTTGTACTGTGAGTTATAACTCTTCTTTTATGTACTATTCTGTCTTGAAACCTATTGGGAAAAATAACTTGTCTTATTTGATTAAGTTCATAGATCTATAGGTGTACAATTCCAATGATTGATACCTCATTGGAAAGCTCACAATTCCTAGTTGATGTAGCTAAAAGGGTTTGTTGATTCGATTGGGGAATTGAGAGATATATCAATTTTTAGTGAGTGGGGGTTTGAGAGATAGTCTTGGGCAAGGTCGAAGCTTCTTGTTATGCATTAAGAGGAGAAATATTCCAACACTTTTCATTGAAACAAAGCATAGATCTTACACATATACTTTTAGAATCTCTCTCAGGAATTCTATAAATGCATGATAAATTAGTCATTGGAAAGCCTATGTCGTGTTGGTACCAATGGCATACCTTGAAGGACTATATGATCCATTCTATGGCAAAGGCCATTTTATGTTGGTCTTTAGGAACTATTGCTTCCTGATTATACCTTGAAAATCCAGCAAGGAAGCTATAAACTTCTTTGCTTGCCATTCTTTCAGGTAAATGGTGCATGATTGATATCTCTTAGCCTCTTTACATACCTATAAATTTACATCTTCACTCAACCATGACGCTTTTGATTGTCTATTTTGTGCTCATAATCATTTTCATCTTGTTGGACTCCATTCCAGTATGTGGGGGTGATTAGAAAAGTTGATCCTACTAGTAATTCCTCTATGTTAGAGATAGATAGAATTTCACAGCGCTCAATTTTAACATAAATAATATTTCTTGGATCATATATTTTACATCTTTTTGAAATCCAATAGTTCTTTCAATATGTACATCAACTACTTGTGTTTTACTTTAATAGTTCATAAAGATACTTTCCCTATTGTTCTCCTAATGCATTTTCAATTATTGCTACTCTAGATCCACTATCTAGAATGGCTAGTTAGGTGGCCATTAAACTCTATAGGAAGGCAAATAGTTTCTTCATCTTCCTTGTTATACTTAATTTCATTGTCAATGGGCACTTGTTTTCCATCTTAGCCTATTTTCGCAGATTTTGTGACCAAATTCTCTGGCTAAGATGGATGTACCATTGTTGCTCAACTCTCAAATAAGTGTAGTTTCACTCTCAACAAATCTTCTATTATGAGTGTGCAGTTCAACCTAGCTCAGATCAACTCATCATTTTTATCCATGCTTGTCTATAGAGAATCATCTTTCCATCATATGGAGCTTTCATGTTCTAATCTATTCTCATCTAGTTTGGTAAAAGTCCAAAGCTAGAACCCACTTTTTTAGGCTCATGCTCTATAGGATAATCTTAAACTAGTGGGATTTCCTCCTAGTGGACTTGTGCTCTTAAGGCTAACAATAATAATGAGCCCATGGTATAAAATTCCAGAAGCAATAATCACATCGCCATTTGACATATCATGAACTGTACACCTGTCATCAACAAATTTCACAACCAAATCAATCTTGGCTAATGCAGAAACTGATAACAGGTTCTTCTTGATCCCTGGCACAAATAAAGCATCTGACAAAGTGAAAGCACTACCATCAGCAGTAGTCAAAATGATCTTACCAACTCCCATAACAGGATAAGAGGAGTTGTTGGTGCATGTAATAGTATTCCTTGTCGGGGCAGGCTCGAGTGAAGAGAAGAAACTATGCTGCGAGGTAATATGTTTGGTCGCCCCACTGTCAAAATACCAAACATCTGAGTCTACTGCAGACATGCACTGCTCATGAGAAGATGGTTCAAAACTGTAGACAGTAGTAAACGCCCATTCTTCTTCCTGCACAGGATTAGCAGACTCTGTTTTTGGTGTAGAGGCCTCTGCAACAACCATTCCAGCCTCTTTCTTCTTTGCCTCTTTAGCAGCCAGTTTTGGACAGTTCTTTATGATATGATCATTCCCTTTACATTACTTACAAAACAATTTCTGCTTTTGTGATTTCTTCTCATCTTTATCTTCCTTCTTCGAATATGTAGAATTAGCAGATTTCTGCTTACTAGTTGAAGAGCTCCATTTTCCTTTGCCCTACTGACTAGCCAGGAAAGCTTGATCTGCAACTCGCATAATGGACTTGTTCTGCCTAGATTGATCTTCCTGCAACAGAACAAAGACTAACTCCTCAAATGATAAGGCATTTGGATTGCCTTTTGTCATCAACCAAGAGTAGAAGCAAAACTCTGATATGAATTAGGAAGACCATTCATAACGGTCTGCACAAGTGAGCTATCTGGTATAACCTCATCAGCAAAAATCAACTGTTCCTTCAAGTCTTTGATCTTCGTTAGGAAATTGTCCATAGAATCACCTCCATTCATGTGCTCACTCTCCAACTGTTTTCGGAGGTAAGCAACACGAGCCTCATTCCTAGCTTGGTACAATGTGGTAAGTGTATCCCAAGCATCCTTAGCTGTTCTGCAAGAGCGAATGTGAGGAATAATGGCACGTTTGACAGACAAAGCTATCAATGCATGTGCTTGGGCATCTCTGCCATCCCAGCAAATCTTCTCTATAGTAGGTGCAGCAGAAACCGTAGCATGAACAAGAATATGCAGAATATCATCATCTTCGACACCTTCTGCATCAGCTTCAGTACCTGCAGTTGTAACAGTTGCAAGTGTGATAGGACGTTTTTTGACACCCTATACAATGTTCCACAGTCCTTTTGCAACCAACACATGTCGCATCATATAAGCCCATAAAGGGTAGTTGGCACCATCCAACTTATCCTCAACAGCCAACATACGGAATACATCACTGCTTTCAGCCATGGCCGATGACTAAAATACGTTGATGCAGAAAATTGACTGTATCCCAAAAAGTTGAACAGAACTGCCTAGACGAATTCCGCTAGACCTGTAGCAGACTTCAAGACGCTTATACTGGCGAACAGAAACTGGTACATACCTTTGGCACAAAATGACAAAATAGCCTGCACAAGCACTGCGATAGTGCGTTCGAAGGCCGAAATAAGCTCAGATTGCGATTTCGGCACCACATAGCGAAGCTGTTTTGATCTTGGAAACACGTTGAGTATGCTCACCAAAATTCGTGCAATTTTGAGACTTCAAACGGAGAAGTTCACTGGTCATATCTCAGTGATTTCTCAACCATTTTGCATGATCTATAGCTTGTTGAACCAGCTTGAAGTCTACTTTATGTTGTCAAAGTTTCAAAGTATTTGGTTTATCCGTCTGGGAGAAATCATCATCGAAGTGCTCACTAGTCATCTACTGTTCAGTCCCCTAAAAAGTTGGCGGTAAGCATTGGATGACTAAACTTCTTTCTGAGTGCATAGTTCATCCTTTTAGATGATTCCACTTGCAATCATTAGCTATCTAAACTAATTCAATTCCCTCAAAAGGAATTTCATCAATTGTTACTGTATTGTGAGCACTGAGCAAAAGAACCAGCAGGTGTGTGGACTAAAATAGCAAGTTTTGTGACACTAGCTATTCATGAAGTAGTCTGTTTTGATTCGATTGTTTCAAGCATCAACTCCGAATTACATAGGTAATTGCTTGGTGTTATTTGCAAGCAAAAAGGGCCTAGTACCAAAATCTGAAGTGATTTAGGGCAAGTACAAAGTAGGTTTTAGCAGTACCACCTCACTTCCTTGAAGTATCCATCCATCTCTCCCAATAGGAATCATGCAAACAACACAAGGAAGGAGAAGAAGCTTGGAGCACAAAACACAATATTGAATGTACAAAGGTAAGTGACCTATTAGGGTTATAGGCATATATACAAGGGAAACAAACCTTCTTAAGAGGGATCCTAGTGTGTTCATACACATCACTACCAAAATATATCAACAGAATTCTATTAGAACAATAATTACCACCACCACTAAATGTAGTTCCATTCAAGTACATTAAAGAGAATTAATAGAAAGAAATAGTGCCCCTAAATCCCACTTCATTGAAAAAACCATTGGAGGGGCTTTTTATTGAAGAATAATATGACATAACCTCAAAATATAGGTGATATCCATAACCAATAAGATCAAGACTAGAGTACCTAAATGATAAGTATGACCTAGATAATATAAAACCCTTGATAAAAAATCAATCACCTACTTTGCACAAGTAAAAGTTGTGGAAGTGTTTAGAAAAGATGATGATAAGAAAGTACCTAAAGAAATGGTAACAAGAGCAGAAACAAAAGCAAAGGAAGAACTAGAGAGGCAAAAAACTAACGAAGATTCTAAAATGATAGTTCAATAATTCCACTAAACCTAAATCTAGCTAGTCTAAGAAGAGAACCATTGAGAGAATGCAAAGAACAACTTAAGAATAAGTGAAACAAGAATATGGAGGAGTTAGAGAATAAACTAATCTTCTAATGATGCAAAACCTAAGAAAACAGTTTCAAAGTTCAATAAACTATTTCAACAAATTTAGGATGTCCAATTAGGAAATATTGTAAGACTAAAGACAAACGGGAGGTTGGATATGTACTATTAGATCAACTAATAAATTACCTAGATATATTGTTCAAGACTTATTTAGCTAGACTTCAATCTAGCCCAAGTATATGTCACATGAATGTTGATATCCTGATATAGAATTACAAAAGGGAAGACTCATGATATGTCAAAAGATGATGAGGGTGGCACAAAAATTCCTAAAGCAAGTCAGTTACAAGCATATTAAGACTAGGATACCTGAATCCAAATCAAAAGCCTTTAAAAACATCTAGAGAATTATCAAGAGAAATCAAACCATAAAGAAAAACAAGCAGAGAAGGTAAGACTAGGACAATCAATATTAGTTATCCATCATGTCGTGGTGTCCTCTTTGCCCAAACTTGAGGCACCTGGGAAACATGTTTGTGAAGCCTGGATTTTGGGCAAAATGCAGCGTCCGTCCTTTCCAAAAGATGGTTCAGTTCGGGCTATGCAAAAATTGCAGCTTGTATATACTGATGTCTGTGGTCCTATGCAAACACCTTCTTTTGGGAATTATCTTTACTTTGTGACTTTCGTCGATGATTTTTCTAGGTATGCATGGGTATATCCATTGAAGGCAAAGTCCGAAGTGTTCATGTGCTTCAAACACTTTTTGGTTTTGGCTGAAAATCTGTCAGCATGTAAAATGGGCACCCTCCATTCTGATCGAGGGGGGGAATATATGTCTTCTGATTTTAATGCATTTCTGGCTGAACGTGGGATAAAACACCAGTGTACAGTGCTGTATACACCTCAACAGAATGGAGTTGCCGAACGAAAGAATAGGTCACTCATGGAGATGGCAAGGTGTATGGTCAAGAGTCAGGCTTTACCACATAGTTTCTGGCTTGAGGCTGTCATGTGTACAACATATGAACTGAACAAGTGTCCCACTAAAGCGCTGCAGTCTATCACTCCATATGAGGCTTGGCATGACCGCAAGCCATCAGTTGCTCATCTGCGTGTTTTTGGTTGTTTGGCATATGCATTAGTGCCTAAACAACATCGTAGAAAGTTGGATAATAAAGCAGTAAAATGTATTTTTGTTGGATACAGTGCTGAAAGTAAAGGATATCATCTGTATCATCCACAGACTAAATGCATTCTGGTTAGCCGTGATGTTGTTTTGTGGAAGATGCTATTCAACCATTGCTTTCATGTACTAAGGAGACATCTATTAGCTCCAAAGATATGTATGATACTTTGCTTCCTCTTTTTACAGGTGGACAGTCTAGTGCTGGTCCCAATGAGGCAAGTTCTCAGTCTTTGCCGATCTCATGTGATGATGCAGATCATTCCATTTCTGATGCAGATTTACATGTTGCACAATTTGATGAAAGAGCTGATATTGAACATGCAAAAACTATGCCAAAATGGCTGGTGCAGACTTTGCGTGACAACAAATTAGATGCACCTTTGTCATATCATACTTGTTCAGGCTCTCATAGTGCCTCTTTTGCATCAGATTGCTATGCTATGGCTGCATCTAGTCTCTGTGATGAGAATGAGCCTGTTTGGTTTGATGAAGCACAAAATTCAGAAAATTGGATGACTGCTATGCAATCTGAATATGATGCAATAATGAAGAATGGTACTTGGTATTTATGTGATTTGCCTGCTGGCAAGAAGGCCATTGGCACTAAGTGGGTATACAAGCTGAAGCGTAAACCTGATGGTATAGTTGACAGGTATAAGGCTAGGCTTGTTGCAAAGGGTTATGCACAAGAAAGAGGCATTGATTTTGATGAGACCTTTGCACCTACATGCCGTATGACTACTGCTCGGAGCATTTGTGCACTTGCAGCCCATCATGGTTGGAATGTACATCAGTTGGACATTAAAACTACATTTCTGAATGGTGATTTGCATGAAGAAGTGTATGTTTTTCAGCCCTGTGGCTTTGTGCAGAAAGGGCATGAAAACGATGTGTGCAGGTTAAAGAAGGCATTATATGGTTTAAAGTAAGCACCACATGCTTGGTATGAGAAGATACATGCCTATCTGATTGCACATGGTTTTGAGAACAGTCCAACTGAAAGCACCTTATATGTTAAGCGTGCTAATGATGTGCTTCTGGTCATTGTTGTCTATGTTGATGACATGCTGCTCACTGGTTCTATTGAGAAGCATATTGCTGATTTTAAGGCTGATTTGCATGCCTCATTTGAGATGTCTGATTTGGGGCATTTGCATCACTATTTGGGCATTCAATTTATGCAAGTTGATGGTGGGATGGCTTTGTGTCAAACAAAATATATTTACACATTATTGTAGCGTTTTGGCCTTAAAGACTGTAAGCCCATTGCCACTCCTTTTACGTTTGAGTCTTCATGATGCTCGAGATGCATTTGATGCTGTTCTCTATCAGAAGGCTGTTGGATGCTTGATTTAATTATGCATTACTCAGCCAGATATTCAGTTTGTTGTCTCACAGATGAGAAGGTTTATGCATTACCCAGGAGTCAAGCATTGGCAGGAAGTTAAGCGCATCTTTCGCTATTTGAGTGGTACTCGGATACTTGGGTTATTTTATCCCAAGGGGGGATCACTACCTCCATATTTGCATGCTTTTTCTGACTCTGATTGGCCTGGTTGCTATGACACTCGTGTGTCCACTAGTGGCTTTTGCCTCATGCTTGGTAGCTCATGTATATCTTGGTTGAGCAAGAAGCAGCCTACTGTGGCCACTTCCAGTTGTGAGGCTGAGTATAGGGCAGCGTTCACAGGGACTGTTGAGTGTGTGTGGTTCAGACGCCTTATGGCTGATTTGGGTGTTGGTCAGACTTCTGCCACCACCATCTTCACTGACAATCAGAGCACATTGGAAGTTGCGAGGAACCCTGTGTTCCATGCTCGCACTAAGCACATTGAGGTGCATTATCACTATGTCAGGGAGAGGTTCTCTGCTGGGGAGATCAGCTTGGCATATGTGCCCACGCAGGAGAACATTGCAGACCTTTTCACGAAGGCTCTACCTAGGGAAAAGTTTGAAGCTTTCCGCAAAGCTTTGGGCTTACTTCCTTTTGTGGAGTGATTTCCACATAGCTTGGCACTTCCTTATACATGAGTGCTAGCTCCTTGTTTACCGCATCACTCCCAGGGGGGATTTGTTGATATATTTAGGTAGTGATGTGTGTGAACACACTAGGACCGCCGGGGCACTTTTTTCCCTCTTTAGGAGGTTTTTTTCCCCCGGCTTGTATATACGCCTATTGCCCTAATGGGCTACTTATCTTTGTACATTCTCTAGTAATACATTCAGTATTGTGTGTTGTGCTCCAAGCTTCTTCTTCTTCCTTGTGCTGTTCGCGTGCTTTCGAAGACGTCTAACTCCAACATCTTCGCCATCATAGACTCAATCGTAAACCTATCTCCATAGGAGTGGCAATAGGTTTGCAATCTTGAACGCCAAAACACTGCAATAATGTGTCAATCTATTTTGTTTGACACAAAACTATTCTTCTATCAACTTGCATAAACTGAATGCCCAAATAATGATGCAAATACCCCAAATTTGAGATCTCAAACAAGGCATGCAAGTAATCCTTAAAATCAGCAATATGCTTCTCATGAGGACTAGTGAGCAGCATGTCATCAACATAGACAACAATGATCAGAAGCACATCATTTGCAGGCCTAACATACTAACATATAAGGTGCTCTCAATTGGAATGTTCTCAAAATCATGTGCAATCAGATAGGCATGTATCTTTTCATGCAAAGCACGTGGTGCTTGTTTCAAACCATATAATGCCTTTTTCAACCTGATGTTTTCATGCCCTTTCTGCACAAAGTCATGGGGCTGAAAAACATACACTTCTTCATGCAAGTCACCATTTAGAAATCCAATTTTAATGTCCAATTGATGTACATTCCAACCATGATGAGTTGCAAGTGCATAGAAGCTACGAACAGTAGTGATTCGGCAAGTAGGAGCAACGGTCTCATCAAAATCAACGCCTCTTTCCTCAACATAGCCCTTTGTAACAAGCCTAACCTTATACCTATCAATTGTTCCATCAAGCTTATGCTTTAGCTTGTATACCCACTTAATGCCAATGGCCTTCTTGCTAGGAGAAAACTCACATAAAGACTAGGTACCATTCTTCAGTATAGCATCATATTGAGATTTCATAACAACCATCCAATTTTTTGAATTTTGTGCTTCATCAAATGAATCAGGCTCATTCTCATCATAGAGACTACATGTAGCTATAACATAGCAATATGATGCAAAAGAAGCACCATGAGAGCCAGAACGAGTACGATATGATTGAGGTTCATGTAATTTTCTATCACACAAAGTTTGCACCAACCATTTCAGCATAGTTTTTGCTTCCTCAATATCAGCTCACTCATCAGCAAGTGCATCATGTAAATCTGCATCAGAAATGGATGGATCTGCATCATCACATGAAACCTGTAAAGGTTGAGAAGTTGCCTCATTAGGACTAGCACTAGACTATCCACCTATAAAAAGAGGAAGCAAAGTGTCATATATGTCTTTGGAGCTAAGTGATGTCTCCTTAGTACATGAAAGCAATGGCTAAATAGCATCCTCCACAAAAAACAACATCATGACTAACCAAAATGCATTTAGTCTGTGGATGATACACATCATAGCCTTTGCTTTCAGAACTATACCCAACAAAAATACATTTCACTGCTTCATAATCCGATTTTGTGCATTGTTGTTCATGCACTAATGCATATATCAGATAACAAAAAACATGCGAGTGAGCAACAAATGGCTTACAACCATGCCAAGACTCATATGGAGTAATAGAATACAATGTTTTAGTAGGACACCTATTGAGTACATACGCTACACACATAACAACCTCAAGCCAAAAACTGTGGTAAAGCCTCACTCTTAACCATACACCTCGCCATCTCCATGAGTGACCTATTATTCCTTTTAGCAACTCTATTCTATTGACATGTATATGACACTATACACTGGTGTTTTATCCCACCTTTAGCCAGAAATGCATTAAAATAAGAAGACATATATTCCCCCATTGGATCAGAACGAAGGGTGCCCATTTTACATTCTCACAGATTTTCAACGAAAACCAAAAATTGTTTGAAGCACATAAACACTTTGGACTTTGCTTTCAATGGATATACCCATGCATGCTTGGAAAAATCATCAATGAGAGTCACAAAGTAAAGATAGTTTCCAAAAGAGGGTGTCTGCATAGGACCACAGACATCATTGTGAACAAGCTGCAATTTCTGAGTAGCTCGAATTGAACCATCTTTTGGGAATGAAGAACGCTTCATTTTGCCCAAAATATATCCTTCACAGAAATGATTACCAGGTGCCTCAAGTTTGGGCAGAGAGGACACCATTTCAGATTTCTACAGGCATAGCAAACTAGCAAAATTCAGATGACTAAAGCATGCATGCCAAAGCTTTGCATCTGATATAGTATGAGAATGATGTACTACACATGGGGAATGATTCACATATTTTTCATAGCCTAAAAGCTTATACAACCCACAACATAAAATGGCAGAAGCAATAATGATGTTGCCATTTGTCAGATCATGAATTGTACATCTGTCATCAATAAATTTCCCAACCAAGACAATCTTGGCTAATGCTGAAATAGATAGCAGATTCTTCCTAATCCTTGGCACAAATAAAACATCTAATAATGTAAAAAAACTACCATCAGGAGTAGTTATAATGATCTTAGCAACTCCCATGATAGGATAAGAGGAGTTGTTGGTGCATGTGATAGTATTCGTGGTAGGGGAAGGCTCAAATGAAGTGAAGAAACTTCACTAGGAATTAATATGTTTGGTTGCCCCACTATCAAAGTACCAAACATTTGAGTCCATTGCAGACATACACTATTCATGAGAAGATGGGTCAAAACTGCAAACAGTAGTAAACATCCATTCTTCATCCTGCACAAGATTAGTAGACTCTATTTTTGGTGTAGAGGCCTCTGCAACAACCATTCCAGTCTCTTTCTTCTTTGCCTCTTTTGCAGTCAGTTTTGGAAAACTCTTTATGACATGATCATTTTCTTTACAATATTTGCAAAAAAAATTCTGCTTTTCTTTTTTCTTCTCGTCTTTTTCATTCTTCTTTGATTGTGCAGAATTAGTAGATTTCTGATTACTAGTAGAAGAGCTCCATTTACCTTTTCCCTTTTGACTAGCAAGGAAAGCTTGATTTGCAACATGCATGATGGACCTATTCTGTGCAAACTGATCTTCTTGCAATATAACAGAGACTAACTCCTCAAATGTTAAGGCATTTGGATTGCCTTTCATCATCAATCAAAGAGTAGAAGCAAAACTTTGATATGAATCTGGAAGACCATTTAGAACAGTGTGCACAAGTGAACTGTCAGGCAAGACTTCATCAATAGAATTCAACTACTCCAAGTCTTTGATCTTTGTGAAAAAGATGTCCATGGAACCTCCTTCATTCATGTGCTCACTCTCCAATTGTTTTCAGAGGTAAGCAACACGAGCCTCATTCCTTGCTTGGTATAAAGTGATAAGTGTATCCCAAGCATCCTTAGCTGTTCTACAAGAGCGAATGTGAGGAATAATGGCACGTTTGACAGAAAAAGCTATCAATCCATGTGCTCGAGCATCTCTGCTATCCCATTGAATTTGCTCTATAGTAGGTGCAGCATGAACTGCAACATCAACAAGAATATGAAGAATATCACCATCTTCAATGCCGTCTATGTCATCTTCAACAACTATGTTTGTAGGTGTAATATTATGTTTTTCAACACCTTGCACAATATTCCACAGTCCTTTTGTAACCAATACATGATGCATCATATAAGCCCATAATGGGTAATTGGTACCATCCAACTTATCCTCAACAACCAACATACAAAATACATCACTACTTTTAACCATGGCCACTGACTAAAATAACATGATGCAGAAAAATGATTGTATCTCAAAAAGGCGAACAAAATTATCCTATGGCACAAAAAGATGAAATTTATTGCACAAGCACTATGATAATGCATTTGGAGATCGAAACGAGCTCAAATTGTGATTTCAACACCACAAACAGAAGTCGTTTTAAGGTCCTAATCACCTTGGGTATGCTCACCAGTTTTTGTGCGATTCTAAGACTCTGATCAGAGGGGTGTCAACGATGCCCTAGATGAAGCAACAACCTACTCTGATACCAATTGTTGGAGTTTGAAGTCTATGGAAGCACATGAATAGCACAAGGAAGAAGAAGAAGCTTGGAGCACAACACACAATATTGAATGTATTACCACTAGAATATACAAAGATAAGCAACCTATTAGGATTATAGGTAGGGGGAAAAACCTCCTAAAGAGGGAAAAAAGTGCCCCAACAGTCCTAGAGTGTTTGCACACATCATTACCTAAATATATCAACACTTTTCTCAAAGTGAGTACATATCCAAAGTACTTCATAGGTTCAATATGTAGGGTGGAAAGGCATTGAGTACACCTTTTCCCACATATGAGAAATTGAGCAAGGATGATTGCCCCAAATCATATGAGGAAAAGCAATTCATGACCAAAATTCCTTATGAGTATGCTATTGGTAGTCTCATGTATGCTATGGTAGCTACGAGACTAGACATTGCATTTGCAGTGGGATTTGTGAGCAGATATATGTCTTATCTTGGCAAGAAGAATTGGGAAGCAGTCAAAATGAATTTTTAGACACCTGAGTGGCACTAAGGACAAGTGTCTACGCTTGGGTATAGAGAAAGCATCCATTATTAGTTACATAGGTTCTAATCATGCTGTTTGTATAGACAATCATAAGTCTACATCAGGGTACATTTTTCAATTTGCTAGAGGTGCTATCTCTTGGAGATCTTGTCTTCAAGAATGTATAGCTTTTTCCACTACAAAAGCACAATATGTGCAATGCAACAAGTGAGGCATGTAAGGAAGCATTGTGGCTTTCCCATCTTGCTTGTGATATAGATCTACCTCAGCATGTACCTCGTTCGCTCAGTGGTAGTCAGAGTGCCATTCCAATGGCTAAGAATTCAGTCCATCATGCAAAGACCAAGTACATTGAGGTGCGATATCACTTCTTTAGAGACTGCTTAGCCATTGAGTGCATTATTCTTGAGAAGGTTCATAATCGAGATAATGTTGTAGATGCTTTGACTAAAGATCTACCATAGGATAGCTTTTGACATTGTTGTCACTTGATGGGGGTTAGTTGATCCATGATCTTGCATAGTTACTTGTATATTGTGTAACATGCCCATTAAGTGGGAGGTATAGTTTGTATACTTATACTTAGGTATTCTTTAACATTCTTTATTTTTCTCCCATAGACACTTTAGGCATATTGGCCTTTAGTGGGACATTTTTACCTTTAGTGTCCATGTGAAAGTCCAAATGTCCATCATACACTTTTGTATATGTTCTTTCATAAAACATATAGTGGCTTGGTCAGCCACAGACTACAAGTTTGACCCCATTTGTATGACCTAAGTAATTTGTGTTCATGGTCTCTATATTGTGTGTTTTCCCTATGTATTATGCACTCCTTTTGTGGACTACTGTGTGAGGGACTGAAGTTTAGGTTTGTACCATGAGGCTATCATCGTGGAGCCCTCGAGAAGGAGAGTTCATTATGATGCATCCCTATCAAAATGCTTCAGAAAGGAAAAATATTCATCGAGCACTAGATATATTTTTATTTGCAAATGAAGGATATAGATAATATGACTACTCCTTTGAATGAGTTTGATGCTTTGGTATGCCAATTACATATATATTTTTTTGCAAATGAAAGATATAGATAATATGACTACTCATTTGAACGAGTCAGATGCTCTGGTATCCCAGTTGCAAGGACAAAAGATGATATATGGATGGTAAGATGAAGGTAATTTCTCTTGCTATGCACACTTCCACCTTCTTGGGATACATTTTGCATAGCCATTAATAATAGTGCACCTAATGGAAATCTAATCTACAATGATATATATGGTGCTCTTCTAAGTGAAGAAAAATCATAGGAGCTATATGGTACAACTCTTGTAGATTGTAGTCAGTGTGACATTGTGGGAATAGGAGATATCAATTACAAACAGAAAGGCCCTGAATCCCAAAGCAACGAAAGCCATTGATGAAATCGGAGAGAGAGAGAGAGAGTGTGTGTGTTGTGCCTCTAAATAGTTCTCTTTGACCGACAAAGAGAAAGGTTGCGAAGCTTCAAGAGAGAAGCGACATTCGTGAGATGAAAGGCCATGTGGACGTGGACTCATTTTTTTTCTATGAATGAGTAAGGCGGAGATATTGACTTTAGTGCTTACAATTTCACCTATGCCCATTTGAATTTGAAATTACACTAAATTCTTTCACATGACATTTTGAAAAATAGGCTTTGGTTATTTAATGAATCGCATGATCGCAGCTCAAATGCTTGGTTTCACACTTGAGAGGGGGTCCACTTTCAATTAAGAACCTTGGCATTTTTCTTTTGAATATCTCAATTTGAACTCTCATGAATTCAATTTGTGGCCAACACTCTCTCCATAACAATATATTGTCCTCTCCATTAGCATTAAGTGCCAAGCTTTGTATTCTCACTTAAGGGACTATCTCTTGTATCTCAAGCATTATTTTTTCAAGTAATCACCCTCACCTATGACCCATTTTAGGCCCTAAGTAACCCAACCTATCCTTGCATTTAAGGAATCACTTTGTAATTTCCTAAGGGTATCAACCCTCATTTTTAGGCATATCAACCCTCATTTTTAGGCATATCAACCCTCATTTCAAGGGTATTAATTTTTTGAGGGCACTTTGTATTCTTCAAGGGGTTACTTCTCAAGGGTACCACAACTCTACTTTGGCACACTTTGACACTAAGTGCCCATCTTGTAACATCAAAAATATAAAAAAGCATTGAGTGTATGTGCAATTGTGGGTTGGAGGCTAGTCTAAGCCCACCCATAAGCTTTGTCAATTTTTAAAGCCTAATCTAAGGCTAACTTGGTGTGCATTCTAGGGCTACTCTTAGCCCTCCACCCTCCCCAAAGTGTCAAAAGTGTAGGGCTATTCTAAGCCCCCCGTAAGGGTTTCCATTTTGGTGCCAAGGCTAGTTATTAAAGACTTTCCAAATGCCATTTTCTCACTAGAAATCATAGGTCAACATGTTTTTTGGATTTCTCTGTGTCCTCTCTTGTCAAGGGTGTTTTTCAACACTTGGCACTTCTTTTTGAGCACAAGTTCAATTGTTCAAGCTTTTAAGATCATCCCCAAGTTTTCAATGTCGAAGAAAGAAGCAAGTTCTTCATCTATGGCAAGTTATTTACCTTCTTTTATGTCCATGTTTATGCCTAAGGAAGAACGCTTAGATGGTCAAAATTGTAATCTATGGAAAGATATCATGCGATCTAATTTGCTATCTCGCAAAGTCTGCACCAACCATTTAGGCATGGTCTTAACCTCCTCTATATCAGTTCTCTCATCAACAAGTGCATCATGTAAATCTGCATCAAAAGTGGAATGATCTGCATCATCATATGAAACCTGTAAAGGCTGAGAAATTGCCTTATTTGGACCAGCAATGGACTGTCCACCAGCAAAAAGAGTTAGCAAATGTCATACACATCTTTGGAGCTTACCGATGTCTCCTTAGTACATGAAAGTAATAACTGAATAATATCTTCAAGAAAAACAACATCATGGCTAGCCAAAATGCATTTAGTCTATGGAGGATACAGATGATAGCCTTTGCTTTCAGAACTGTAGCCAACAAAAATACATTTCACTCCTTTATCATCCAATTGTTCAGGCACTAATGCATATGTCAGATAACCAAAGACATGCAAGTGAGCAACACATGGCATATGACCATGTCAAGCCTCATATGGAGTGATAGACTCCAATGCTTTAGTGGGCCACCAATTAAGAACATATGCTGCACACATAACAATCCCAAGCCTGAAACTATGTGGTAAAGCTTGACTCTTGACCATATACCTAGCCATCTCCATGAGTGACTTGTTCTTCTATTCAACAACTCCATTTTTTTGAGGTGTATGGCACTGTACATTGATGTTTTATCCCATGTTCAACCAAAAATACATTAAAATCAGAGGACATTTATTTCTCCCCTCGATCAGAATGGACGATGGCCGTTTACATGCTGACATATTTTCAACCAAAACTAGAAACTATTTGAAGCATAAACACTTTAGGTGTTCTTAGAGTTCTCTTCTAAGGTTTCAAAGTACCTTGAGATCTCTCACCTCTAAGTTTCTAACTCATGAGACTTTGGTAAAAGCTAGCCCTTGTCTCATTTTGTTGTTTCTACAAAAGGGAAATTTTCTTTATTGAACTTGAGGTTTTTCCTCATCTCTTTCTATATGTATTTCTTTAAATATTTTCCTTTTTAAATCCTAACTTTATTCCTTCTGATCATAATGCTACTTGCATTCTTTCTTGATCATGGAATCTTTGAGGATGAACTATCCTCTATTCTAGGTTCTTAACTAGAAGTCCTAGAATTCTTAACTTTGAAACTACTAAGCTCCTTATTCTAATGAACTTGGCAACACTTTCCCTTGTCCTTAGACCTCCCTTGGTCTTATACTTGAATTAATTTTCTCCATTCAGTGATATCTACTAGATATCCACAAGCTTATACTTTTCTTTGATCAGAATGCTATTGGTCATTCATCTTGATCATTATATATTTTGAGTGCTCTAGAGTTCTTTCTAAGTGTTGATATATTTAGTTCATGATGTGTGTGAACACACTAGGACTGTTGTGGCACTTTTTCCCCTCGTTAGGAGGTTTTTTCCCCAGCTTGTATATATGCATATAGCCCTAACGGGTTACTTATCTTTGTACATTCTAGTGGTAATACATTCAGTATTCTGTGTTGTGCTCCAAGCTTCTTCTTCTTCCTTGTGTTGTTTGCATGCTTCTGCAGATGTCTAACTCCAACAATTGGTATCACAGCAGGTTGTCACTCCATCTAGGGTGTCGTCAACACCCTTGTAGTCATAGTCTCAGAATCGCACGAAATTTGGTGAGCATACTCAGGGTGATTAGAATATCAAAAAGACTTCGCTCTGTCATGCAGAAATCACGATCTGAGCTCATTTCGGCCTCTGAATGCACTATCTATGTGGAATCAATCCACAAAAGGAAGTAAGCCCAAAGCTTTGCAGAAAGCTTCAAACTTCTCCCTAAGCAGAGCCTTCATGAAAAGGTCTGCAATGTTCTCTTGCATGGGCAGATATGCCAAGTTGATCTCCCCAACAAAGAACCTCTCACTGACATAATGATAATCCACCTCAATGTGCTTAGTGCAAGCATGGAACACAAGGTTCCTCACAATTGCCAATGCGCTCTGACTATCAGTGAAGATGGTGGTGGGAGAAGACTAACCAACACGCAAATCACCCATAAGGCATCTAATCCACACACACTCAACAGTCATTGTGAAAGCTGCCCTATACTCAGCCTCACAACTGGAAGTGGCTACAGTAGGCTGCTTCTTGCTCAACCAAGATATACATGAGCTACCAAGCATGAAGAAAAAACCACTGTTGGACACACGATTTTCATAGTAAACAGCCCAATCAATGTAAAAAAAAGCATGTAAATCAGGCGGGAGTGATCCCCACTTGGGATAAAGCAATCCAAGTAGCCGAGTACCACTCAAGTAGCAAAAGATGTGCTTAACTGCGTGGCAATGCTTGACACCTGGGCAATGCATAAACTGCTCATCTGTGAGACAACAAATTGAATATCTGGCCAAGTAATGCATAAGTAAATCAAGCATACACTAGCTTGCCCATAGAAATCAGCATCAAATGCATCTCCAGCATCATGAAGACTCAATCGTAAACCTGTCTCCATAGGAGTGGCAATAGGTTTACAGTCTTCAAGGCCAAAACGTTGCAATAATTTGTCAATATATTTCCTTTGAACAGATCCATTCCACCATCAACTTGCATAAACTGAATGCCCAAATAGTGATGCAAATGCCCAAATCAGGCATCTCAAATGAGGCATGCAAATCAGCCTTAAAATCCGCAATATGCATGTCATGAGGACCAATGAGCAACATGTCATCAACATATATCACAATGACCAGAAGCACATCATTAGCACGCTTAACATATAAGGTGCTTTCAGTTGGACTGTTCTCAAAACCATGTGCAATCAGATAGGCATGTATCTTTTCATACTAAGCACGTGGTGCTTGCTTTAAACCATATAATGCCTTCTTTAACCTGCACAGCAGGTTTTCATGCCCTTTTTGCACAAAGCCATGGGGCTGAAAAACATACACTTCTTCAGGCAAGTCACCATTCAGAAATGTTGTTTTAATGTCCAACTGATGTAACATTCCAACCATGATGAGTTGCAAGTGCACAGATGCTATGAACAGTAGTCATTCGGCAAGTAGGAGCAAAGGTTTCATCAAAATCAATGCCTCTTTCGTGTGCATAACCCTTTGCAACAAGCCTAGCCTTATACCTGTCAACTGTTCCATCAGGTTTATGCTTCAGCTTGTATACCCACTTAGTGCCAATGGCCTTCTTGCCAAGAGGCAAGTCACATAAAGACCAGTTACCATTCTTCATTATAGCATCATATTCAGATTGCATAACATCCATCCAATTTTCTGAATTTTGTGCTTCTTCAAATGAAACAGGCTCATTCTCATCACAGAGACTAGATGCAACCATAGCATAGCAATCTGATGCAAAAGAGGCACTATGAGAGCCTGATTGAGTACGATATGACAGGGTGCATCTGATTTGCTATCACGCAAAGTCTGCACTAGCCATTTTGGCATAGTTTTTGCATTCTCAATATCAGCTCTCTCGTCAATGACTGCATCATGTAAATCTGCATTATAAATGGAATGATCCGCATCAACACATGAAACTTGCAAAGGCTGAGAAGTTGCCTCATTAGGACCAGTACTAGATTGTCCACCTGTGAAAGAGGGAGCAAAGTATCATACATGTCTTTGGAGCTAACAAATATCTCCTTAGTACATGAAATTAAGGAATGAATAGCATCTTCAACAAAAACAACATCACAGCTAACTAGAATGCGTTTAGTCTTCGGATGATATAGACGATAGCCTTTGCTTTCAGAACTGTAACCAACAAGAATACATTTTACTGCTTTATCATCCAATTTTCTGCAATGTTGTTCAGACACTAATGCATATGCCAAACAACCGAAAACATGCAGATGAGCAACGGATGGCTTGCGACCATGCCAAGCCTCATATGGAGTGATAGACTGCAGCACTTTAGTGGGACACTGGTTATGTACATATGTTGCACACATGATAACCTCAAGCCAAAAACTATGTGGTAAACTCTGACTCGATCATACACCTCGCTATCTCCATGAGTGACCTATTCTTCCATTTAGCAACTCTATTCTATTCAGGTGTATATAACACTATACACTGATGTTTTATCCCACATTCAACTAGAAATGCATTAAAGTCAGAAGACATATATTCCCTCCTGTGATCAGAACAGAGGGTGCCCATTTTACATGCTGATAGATTTTCAGCCAAAACCAGAAATTGTTTGAAGCATATAAACACTTCGGACTTTGCCTTCAATGGATGTACCCATGCATGCCTGGAAAGATCATTGATGAAAGTTACGAAGTAAAGATACTTCCCAAAAGAAGGTGTCTGCATAGGACCACACACATCACTATGTACAAGTTGCAATTTTTGAGTAGTCAGAACTGAACCATCTTTTGGAAAGGAAGAACGCTACATTTTGCCCAAAATACAGCCTTCACAAACATATTTTCTAGGTGCCTCGTTTGGGCAAAGAGGACACCATTTTAGATTTCTACAGGCGTAGCAAACTAGAAAAATTCAGATGACCAAAGCGTGCATGCCAAAGCTTTGCATCTGATATAGCCTGAGAATCATGTACTGCACATGCCAAATCATTTATAGATCTTTCATAGTCTATGAGCTTATACAGCCCACTACATAAAATGTCAGATGCAATAATAATGTTGCCATTTGACAGATCATGAATTGTACATCTGTCATCAACGAATTTCATAACCAAGCCAATCTTTGCTAATGCAAAAACTGATAACATATTTTTCTTGATCCCTGGCACAAACAAAGCATCTGACAAAGTGAAAGAACTACTATCAGTTGTAGTCAAAATGATCTTACCAACTCCCATAATAGGATAAGAGGAGTTGTTGGTGCATGTAACATTATTCCTTGTAGGGGCAGGCTCGAGTGAAGAGAAGAAACTACACTGCAAGGTAATAGGTTTGGTCGCCCCACTATCAAAGTACCAAACATCTGAGTCTACTATAGACATGCACTGCTCATGAGAAGATGGGTCAAAATTGCAAACAGTAGTAAACGCCCATTCTTCATCCTGCACAAGATTAGCAGACCCTGTTTTCGGTGTAGAGGCCTCTGCAACAATCATTCTAGCCTCTTTCTTCTTTGCCTTTTTAGCAGTCAATTTTGGACAGCTCCTAATGACATGATCATTTGCTTTAGAGTATTCTCAAAACAATTTCTATTTTTCTGATTTCTTCTCATCTTTGTCTTCCTTCTTCGAATGTGGAGCATTTGCAGATTTTTGCTTACCAGTAGAAGAGCTCCATTTTCCTTTGCCCTTCTGACTAGCCAGGAAAGCTTGATCTGCAACACGCATAATAGACTTGTTCTGCCTAGACTGATCTTCTTGCAACAGAACAGAGACTAACTTCTCAAATGACAAGGCATTTGGGTTGCCTTTCATCATCAAACGAAAAGTAGAAGCAAAACTCTCATATGAGTTAGGAAGACCATTCAAAACGGTCTGCACAAGTGAGCTATATGGTATAACTTCATCAGCACAAATCAACTGTTCTTTCAAATCCTTAATCTTTGTGAGAAAATTGTCCATAGAATCACCTTCATTCATGTGCTCACTCTCCAATTGTTTTCGGAGGTAAGCAACACGAGCCTCATTCCGAGCCTGGTACGATGTGGTAAGTGTATCCCAAGCATCCTTAGATGTTTTGCAAGAGCGAATGTGAGGAATAATGACACGTTTGAGAGACAAAGCTATCAATGCATGTGCCTGAGCATCTCTGCCATGCCAACGAATTTGCTCTACAGTAGGTGCAACAGAAACAGCAACACGAACAGGAATCTGTAGAATATCATCATCTTCAACACCATCTCCATCAGCTCCAACACTTGTATTTGCAGTATCTATATTTCGAGGTGTAACAGGACGTCTTTCAACACCCTACACAATATTCCATAGTCCTTTTGCGATCAATACATGATCCATCATATAATCCCATAATGGGTAATTTGTACCATCCAACTTATCCTCAACAACCAACATACGAAATACATCACTGCTTTTATCCATGGTCGGTGACTAAAACATCTTGATGCAAAAAATTGACTATATCTCAAAAAGTTGAGCAGAACTGCCCAGATGAATTTTGTTAAACCTGTAGCAGACTTTGAGATGCTTATATTGGCGAACCGAAACTCGTATATACCTTTGGCACAAAAAGACTAAATAGCTTGCACAAGCACTTCGATCGTGCATTTGGAGGACAAAACAAGCTCATATCGCGATTTCAACACCACAAAGCGAAGCAGTTTTGATCTCTAAAATGCCCTGAGTATGCTTACCAAATTTCGTGTGATTCTGAGACGGCAACTTGAGAGGTGTGGAAAATGCCCTAGATGAAGTGGCGGCCTGCTCTGATACCAATTGTTAGAGTTAGACGTCTATGGAAGCACGTGAATAGCACAAGAAAGAAGAAGAAGCTTGGAGCATGACACACAATACTAAATGTATTACCACTAGAATGTAGAAAGATAAGTAACCCGTTAGGGCAATAGGCGTATATACAATTCGGGGGAAAAAACCTCCTAAAGAGGGAAAGAAGTGCCCGGGTAGTCCTAAAGTGTTCACACACATCACTACCTAAATATATCAACATGCATGGCTCCTAAAGAGAGCGCAAAACTCCAAAAATCAATCTCTTTATCCCACATAGGGGTTTGAAAGCAAGAAAGGCTACTTATTTAGGGGCTTACCTTGATTCTCTTCAAATCAAGTGAAGAGAGTGAGCTCGCTTGAGACCACGAAGAGTCTTCATCCTTCTTCACGCCCACGTGGGTGGCCATTCACATGACTTTGAGCAAGTCTATGATGTGCGTCCGACTGAGCCTTTAGTGGCTCGGCATTCATAGGCTCCCTTGGGGGACCTTGATCCTCTGAGGGGTCTCCTAACTCTCCTTTTGCTTCGAAGAATTTGTTTGCAACTCCATGCAATGGCAACAATTGGTAATGATACCTGAAAACAATGATGAAGATGATGCTCACAGGCTTTTGATTCTCCATGCATAGAAGAGAAAGAAAATGACTCACTGAGACTTCCAAAAAAGGATCACGACTATGCTCTGATACCAAATGTGAGGGTTTCCTCATAAAAGAGTTGAAAAATGGCATGTATGCTACTCTCCTCCCATCCTATTTATCCTCTTGCTCCAAGATTAGAAAGCTTCTAGAGTGCTCTAGTGTGACATGTGTCCATCATGCACACTCACTCTACTTTCTAAGGTGGAACCTTAGGAATAACCTTGAGCTAGGAACCTTAGCAATACATGCCTTTGTTCCAACACACACTGATAAATGATCTGACTTGGATCTGACTTGGATCTATGTCTAAGATTAGAAAGCTTCTAGAGTGCTCTAGTGTGACATGTGTCCATCATGCACACTCACTCTACTTTCTAAGGTGGAACCTTAGGAATAACCTTGAGCTAGGAACCTTAGCAATACATGCCTTTGTTCCAACACACACTGATAAATGATCTGACTTGGATCTATGTCTAATAGGATTGTTCTTTCTATTAAATAAAGTTTGGGAAGGTAGGCCCTAGCCAAACTTTCTTTTGGTTAAAAAAAAGGAGACTGTACATGTGAATCGCAAACACCATCTTAAATTATTAGAAGTTTTGGTTTGGGAGAGTAGGCCCTCAGCTCCAAACTTTCTTTTGGTTAAAAAAAAAAATAAAGAGATGGAACATGTGAATTACAAACACCATCTTAAATTATTGGAAGTTACCACGTATACATAATGGATCTCGTTTTTGTACAATAAAACGCATAAGCAATATGGCCAATTTTATGTGAAGTTGGAAAATGCAATATAATATTTCTAACGACCAATCAACCCACTTACTCAAAAACCTCACCTTCTCATCGTTGAAGATGTCATCACACATGCACTGAAAATCCGGTGGCAAAAAGTGGAAGAAAAGAAAACGCAACACATAAATAGTAACTTAAGCCATAAACTAGCATCAAAGAGAAGGGAATAACTTGCTTCTATCGGTGATGTCGGATGGACTTCTCCACTCTCACTTACATTCAAAAAAATTAAAATCTTATTAAAAATTGATGATCTATAAACCTCTCAAAATGTGTTCCATGTGATTTTTTGGATTTGAATGATCTCTTTCTTTAGTATTTGCAAGCAAAGAAAAAGAGGAAGATGTGTTATAAAGAGAACATGAAGGGATGATAAGTAATGAATATAATTATGTACATGGATTAAGGGCATCTGTTATATGATTTTATGTCATGAACTTGTTTATGATGAGAGAAGTAGGCCATGGATGTTAGACATGTGTATATGAAGAAGAAGTCCATGTTCATGATGATATAAACCCTCCATGATCATGTATGATTTTCATGAGAACCCCTCATAACCATGTGAACTCTTCATGATATGTAAACATTTTATGGCTATGAGAAACCCCTAATGATTTTGTCCATTATGTATGTTTATATATGTGAACCATATAATATATATATATATATATATATATATATATATATATATATATATATATATATATATATATATATGTGTGTGTGTGTGTGTGTGTGTGTGTGTGTGTGTGTGTGTGTGTGTGTGGTTATGCCTTAATGTGTTTATGTGAATCCTATGAATTTGTGTGACCTAAAATGTGAAAAACCCTAAATGTGTTGTGTTTATGAAAGCCTCTATGTGTTTATGTGTACATGTTCATGTGTATGTGAACATAATAATGTTTGTAAGTAAGCATGTATCTAACCCTATGTGATGCATGCATATGAATGTGCATGGTATAATGAGGGTATGTGCATGTGAGTATAATATGTGAGAATGTGTTTGTGTAATGTGTGTTCATGTGTGTCTTGTCTATGTATGTGTGTGAGTCTATTTATGTGACTACCTATATGTGTGTTTTTGTGCGTGTATGAGTGCATATTTATGTGCATGTGTGTATGACTGTGTTTATGTTAGTAAGTGAAAATTTGTGTGTATACATATTACAACTTTGCACCTATTAATACATCAAGTCTATACGAAATCTAAGGTTACTAAAGAATAAAAGAAAATTCAAACAAAACTAAAAATCAAATTTAAAAATATCCAAATTACGTGTGTTGTAACTACCTACTTAACAAAGTAAAAGTGTGAGGCGTGTATTTGTGTGCATGAACTTATCTAAGTGTGTGCATGCTTTTGTGTGCATGTGCATGTGTGTGTACATGTGTGAGTGAAATGAGAAAGATTTGTGCACGCGTGTGTTTTTGTATGTATATTTATATGTGTGATTAATGTATGTTTTTCCTAATGTTCTTTTGCAAGTACATGAATAGTTGGAGAGAGAGAGAGAGAAAGAAAGACAGCAATAGAGAGAGAGAAAGAGAGAGAGAGAGAGAGAGAGCTTTATGGTGCTGTAGAAATGATAAATGCCAAAAAACATACGCAAATGAAGGACTAAGGACTTTCTCCCGACTGTCGATGACCCTGCCCTTGCCCATCCATTTGTCCATAGGGTCCTCCACCATGTTGAAGCGAGTCAAGAGAAGCCCAAGTGTTCAGCCTCTCCAAATCCCCGTTAGGGGCGTACAAAGAACAAGAAACCGATAGCCGTTCCACCGGACCCCCGCTGGTGCTTTGTCTAAGCCGTTTCAGAAGGTCTTCTCCGTCTAGCCTTGAGGGGTCGGTTAGCCCCCTAGCATTTTTGTATTGATCCCTACCTTCCAACAGGACCCACAAGGCTCCGTGGTTCCATGCCAACGCTCCGTCCATCAAGAGATTGCCGATGTGTGGAAGGTGGCATTCGCCTCTGGCTTGGCCCCAGCCAAGTGCTGGAGAAGTGCGGTCGACAAGTCTCGCAAGATCATGATCAGAACTAAGAAGATGCTCGAGACAGTGCGGCGGGCTCGTAGGGAAGCGCTTTACCACAGACTCTGGCGACTCGAGGAGGAAGTAAACAAAGGAAAACACCAAGCCCAGAAAGGTCTCCGAAAAATCAGAGCAGCGTTGAGATACGAGGAAGAAATACAAAGGAAAAACTTGCAAATCTTCTTCAAGGAGTGGTGGGCTGGAAAAGCCGACAAACCCACCAAAGAGATGTGCAGTATCCTTAAAAGGAAACACAACAGAGAGACGATTCCCCTACTGCTAGACCCACATGGCAATGTATGCAACTCGGAAGAAGATAATGTTGGCATCATCGAAGGGCACTTCACGAGACTCCTGGGAACCTCGAACCCCCTCTCCCACCATAGAAGGGACTGCATGGCTGCCATTTCTAGGGTTTCCCCCCGGAGAATACCACCCAACCTCCACTCCCTGCTTCATGCCCCGATCTCTGAATCAGAAATCATTGAGGTCATTGATGCCCTCCCTCTCGGTAAAAGCCCGGGACCCGACGGACTCACTAACGAGTTTTTTAAATCCTTCAAGCTGGTGGTTGCCACCCCTCTTCGGATGGTTTGGCAAGAAGCGCTAAAATTTGGTGCTCTTCCTTCTTGTATAAATAATGGAATTATCAAGCTGATTCACAAGAAGGGGGAAAAAAACAGAATCGAGAACTGGCGGCCAATTACGATGCTCCAAACAGGATACAAGATCGTCGCCAAAGTCATTGCCAACAGACTTGCGTGCCACCTGAGATCTTGGCTTAGTGAGGACCAAAAAGGATTCATCAAAGGCAGGTCCATCCTGGAAACTATTATGGATATTTGGGAAGGTATTCAATTTGCAAATGAGTCTAATCAAGATGTGGTCTTCCTCAAGATCGACTTTGACAAAGCCTACGATAGGCTAGAATGGGACTATATTCTGCAGTCGCTCCAAGACCTCGGATGTAGTCAGAAATTCACCAAGATGATCGCGACCCTTCTCGGCAACGCAACGACCCAAATTAACGTTAACGGCAAACTTTCGAAGGCGATCCATCTTAAAAGATCTATTAGACAAGGGTGCCCTCTTGCCCCCCTTCTCTTTGCCATCGCCACTGAGGGGCTGAGCAGACTTGTGGCTCATCATGTGGAGGCTGGCAATATCAAAGGCCTCCAGCTACCTCACGACCACAGTCAAATCATCATGAGACTCTTTGCCGACGATATGAACGCGTTCGTTCACAATGATAATACCAGCCTGGAGACTTTCTGGAGGTGTCTTGATACCTTTTGTGAGGCCTCTGGATCCAAAATCAACCACAATAAGACCGCCTTTAGGGCCATTGTGGGACATCAACCTGGCCTTCTCATTGATCATGGCTGTCAAATCATTCCGTAGGGCCAAATCTTTCGGCTGCTTGGAATCCCCTTGGGGTTTGGCGTCTCTATGGAGCAGCGATGGAACTGGGTGCTGGCCAAACTTGAAAACAAGCTCAATTACTGGAGAGGCATGCAAATCAATCTCGCTGGACGGGCGATGGTTATCAACACGTTCATCCTCTCGTCTACCATCTATTTCCTTTCTTGCTGGAGACCGAATGAGCAAGGCCTGTCCAAACTGAATAGCATCTGCAGAAACTTTCTTTGGACGGGTGATCATAACAGAAGGGGGGTGCCTAAAATCAAATGGGCCATCTGCACCAGCCCTAGAGATAGCGGGGGGCTTGGCATCCTGGACATTGGGTGCATGGCTAACAAACTGGCAGCCAAATGGATGATTAAAGCTTGGTGCAATAGGGAGGCCTCGTGGGCCAAGCTGATCTTCAGAAACAAAAATGAGTTGGCCCTCACGGGGTCCCCGAACTGGAAGAACCTTGACATCATGACCCTGCTATTCTCCCCGATACCTGTCTTCCCGAAAGGCTCCAATCTCGTATGCTCTCTTTGGAAGGGCTGGAATAAAGTCAAAAGCTTCACAAGAATTAGTGAGGAATGGAAGTGGGCGGCCGGAATCAGACAAAACGACTCTATCTGGTTTCCGATACATGGCATCCGGAGTGTGGAGTCGTGGAACATTCAAAATGCCAAGAAGTTATGGAACAAAGGATTCAAAAAATGGAAACACCTCTGGAAACATGACACCAACAGTTGGATCAACTACGAGGATATCGACCCTCGCATAAACATCTCCTACGAAGAATGGAACACCTTGCAAAGCAGATGCCTCGCTTGGGATCGTCACAAAACTCGCCTTCTCATGGGACATGATGCTCCGAACGCGCGTGGTCTCAAATGGCACAATGGAAATAGCCTACTCAAAATCCCGAACATCAAAGAAACGACTGACCTCCAGATCAGCCTCAACAAGAAGTGGTGCCTGTCTTGGACGCGGCTTCGGTGGGACATGAAATTCATGGGTATCTGGCACCCACTTATAGAGATTAAGAAGTCGGTCCTCTTATGGCAAATTCTTCATCGAGGAATTTGGACTAACCATAAGGCAAGCAAAATTTGTGGGATCCCTCCGTGGTGCAAACGCTGCCACCGTGCAATCGAGGATGTCCCACACATCTTCCTTACTTGCCCCAACTCCTACAGAATCTGGCAGATGGTTGGACTGAAAATCAGAGTTCAGAAACAGCTTAGTTGGAAACAAGTCCTCTTGGGTGAAGCGATTGGATGCTCTGCGGCTCTCTGGAACGCAATCAGAGGGGAAGTCCTGTGGAAAATTTGGCGGGAGCGGTGTGCTCTCAACTTCGGCGACCCCCCCAGGGAGTGGTCGATTGAAAAATCTCTATTCCTCCTTGGCAAAAGGATTGTCAACAGTAAGAAATCCCCCCCCTTCAGGCACCATCAAGTCCTCCTTTTGATCAACAACAAGCTCAAACCCAAGTGGGTCCCGCATGAGGGCGACGAGAGGGTGATCAACCTTCTTTGTAATGCAACCTAGGAATCAACCAAGCTTCCCCTGCTTTGTGGGATTTGGGGGGTCCCGTGGGCACTAGTCCCCTTCTATTGTACCTTTGTTTCTTAATTTAATTCAAGTCCGGGAGAGTAGGCTATTGCCGAACTTCCTTTATAATAAAAAAAAAAAAGGACTAAGGACTCTTGCACACGAGAGAGAGAGAGAGATGATGGCGGTAGAATTAAAGGATGTGTGCAATGGAGAGAGAGAGAGAGAGAGCTTCCTTTTTTGTCCAGGGCTGTAGAATCGAGTAGTAGGCAGAGGTGAGATAGAGAGAGAGAGAGAGAGAGAGAGATTTAAGGACCTTCTAACAATCTTAAGGATGCGCGAAAAGTCTGACGTACGAAAAAGCTAGAGAGATTGAGAGAGAGTCACTTTTGAGCATTTTATCTTTTTCGTTGCCTCGAGTGAGCTTTTATGTGCGTGCAACTTGTTTTCTGCATGGAAAGTATACATACTCAGAGGCGAATGATGACCACAGGAGAGATTGTCCCTGGTAGATTTGATGCAAGCGTCAGAGAATGCAAATGCATGAAAAAGATGAGAGAGAGAGAAGGATAGATGGGAATCGCTAAACATGTTACGATAGGGAGCAAGTGAGAGAATTTTGGATATTAGGCACACAGAGGAGCCGAGAGAGAGAGAGATTTGCTTTTGTTGTCTTGCCCTTACAAGTTTTGATGCATCTCTTATATGTTTGTGTTGATGCACCACCAAATCTATGGTATTCATATGCATAGCTTCTTTGGTAGTATGAGTTCTTGGACAAACGCATTAGCTTCTAGACAGAAAAACGTATAGAGAAATAGATGTTGCTATTCGTAGTTTGTTTTGCTTTGGATTTTGAAGTTTGCATGCTCTATGAATGCATGCACGATGATCTACAAAAGCAAATATGATTGTATCTTGGAGAGCATGAGAAAATGTAAAAATAATGGGCTTGTAATATCTCAACCTATGTGATAATCATGAGACAAAATAAATATGCGGACATGTTTATATTTTCTCATGTATGCATATATTTTAATGCATATGCTTATGTTCAATGCTAATATATGATTCTTGCATGTACAAATGCATTTTGAGAGCGAGAGAGAGATAGGAAAGTAGTAGTATATAAGTGTGTGTTTTATATTATTTATAAATGTACTTATATTTGGTTTTAATGATTTTCAATAGAACATTACGAGCATTTACAAGATTGTGCAAGCATTTACGATGTCTTACAAATTATTACGAGACTTTATCAGAATTACGAATCAATTATGAAGCTTACGAGAAGGTGGCACGAGATCAAGTGTTTGGTGACACTGGAGCTACAGACACTAGACCTTCCGTTCATCCATCATTGCTTTTGGGATGTATTTAGTTCATATGGGCAATTCGATTTATCTCTTGAACTAAATGCTACATTGATTTCATATTTTTTAGCATACTTTATATAGGGGTTTACCATAAACCATCACTATTACTCATTTAGACTCATTACATTGAATGACCACTAATGGGTGTAGATTCCTCCACTTCAGTTAACACATCTTCTACAGAAGTTCCGCTTGTTCAAATGCATCAATCTCGTAACATTCATGTAGAATAGGACACTATTTATATTTTTCTTTCCACTTATTTGCTTCCTATAGAACAAAATACGCATCAATCCCGTAACATTCTTGTAGATCAGCAAACTATCGATTTTCTTATTTCTATATATTTGCTTCCTATGGAACAAAGCTAGGCTTCTCCCACTAAAAATAAAAAGGAACTCTTCCTAAACTTAGTTAAATTACTTAATTTCATAAATTAACATATTCTCATACTCAATCATCTCAATCAACTTTGAACTCGCTTCCTACTTCCTAAAGCGTTACACCAAACATCCTACGTGTAGCCACAAAGACACCCATAGAAAAGCCAGATCCGATCCACCCAATGGTCTTGTTTTACACCCGATGGTTGGTGAACCTAGCATGAATTAATGAACCCGACAACATGCGTTAGTGTTGGGTAATTGGGCATTCCGCCTCTTGATGCGGGGGCAAGGATTCAACCCCCCTCTACGACAGGATATGTGTGGGCCTAAGGCTAGTGTAACACCTTCACATAGTATTAGACCAGATGCCTTCGAACAATTTCTCCTAGTGTTTGCCTTCGAACAATCTAACCCCTACTTTGTGGGATACTAGGAGTCCCATGGGTACTATGCCCGTTCACTTGACAATGAGGCTATCACATCATACATGTATGTGCTACATGTCACACCATGGATTTTTTACCACATTAGCTAGGAGAGAAGAGATAGAATGAGAGAGAACTCATTCAAAGGAGTAGAAGAATGAGACTCACATAGGGAGCTTGACGGTTGGGCGAAATGACAATAAGAACCCTATGTGTGTGTGTGAGGTCAAACTATGATTTGTAAGCATATATGGCAAAAGAAGAGCAGAACAACTGTTCTAACACTAGAGGTCGAACTATGATTCATGATTAACCATGGCAAAAGAAGAACAAAACGAGGATTCTAACACTGGTATCAGAGTGCTGGTCCAAACCTTGTGAACCCACCCCATCTCCATGGGAGGCGTCCACTCTATCTAAGGTGCCAATGCTTCTTTGATGACATAGTAATCTACAGCGTAAATTATATTACAATCAACTAAAGCTATCCATGAAGGAGGAACTATGGAAGGGTCTTCTATTGGCTCTTCAAAAACTTCAAAGAGAAAACATGGCATACATATCTTTTTTGTTGATGGGAGGAATGACAAGGGAACTTTGAAACAAAAGTAGCACATTTGGTCATTCCTAAGCACATGGAAGTGAAATCTATAGGGAAAGAGTCAAGTGGAAATACCATTTGGCTAATATCAAGAGCAAATGTAGCTTACTCCATTGTGTGGAGCTCCAACCCCATTAACATTATCAAGCTCCTATGAAAGATAGTGGTGAAGATGGCATTAAAGAGGAAGGCTCGACGGATCCAAAGCCATTTGGAGAAGTAATCATATGCAAAGGAAAATGGCTCGTTACGCACTTTCTTGAGGTTTTGGCAAGAAGGAATTATGCCTTCAACTTCCAAGTTTGAGTGGTTTTTATTTTTTGTAAAATCTTTATTTTAGAGAACAAAAATGAAGGGTTTGGGAACCAAGCCCTTTGAGGGAAATCATATGTATGGAGACTAAAATATATACTCTCATCTTAAGTCAAGGATTCCCTCAAAACACAACAAAGCATAAGTTGTAGGTACCTCCAACATAGCCTACTTTCATGATTTTTCACATAAATTTCAGGGGCTATTTTGATAAGTTTCCATTTCGAGAAAGGGAAATGAATAGGATTTTTTCATAGATAAGTGGACAAAACCATGCATACATACAATATAGTGCATGGAATTCCATTTAAAGTCAATAAATTCAAAGATTGGCTCAATATGATGGGAATTTGAAGCTCCAAAAGACCCCCTTCCATGACTGTTTGAGAAAAATTCCTACACCTAAATTTAGCAAGTTCCCATTTTGGAGAAGGGAAATAGAGGTGCATTAAGTATGGATAGATGAAAAAAAAATATACATCTTGAGATTATTTCCTATGGGCTTCACAATGGAATCATTAGATTCATGAAAAGGATAAGTTAAGGAGGAATTCTACTTCCTTAAAAACCCCCTTTCTGTAGTTTTTGGAAAAAAATTCAGGTGCTAATTTTAGCCAAACTCCACTTTTGGGAGCAAGAAAAGAGATAATCTAAGAGAATTCCCATGAATTAGTGCATACATACATGAAGCATGGTTTACAGATTACCATAGGCAATTAGAGAATCCAAGAAAAATCCACATTTGGAGTGGATTAGAAGCTTGCTAAAATCTCTCATCTAACTTCTTACAAGAAAGTAGAAATATTGGTTTAGGCCCTTTTTGGGGAGAAAATTAGCATGCAAGAAGGGGAGATTTGGAAAGGTGAAAATAGGCCATAAGCATCTTCATATGTTTGGCATATCACACTTGGAGAGGGCTATATGTTCGACTAGAAAACTCCAAATTAGACGTGCTATAGGTCTTTTCAAAGATCACAAGTTCCAACTTCAGATTATGAAAAGAAATTTTGGAAATTATGTATTTTCCCAACTCTATGCAAATCAATAAAGCCTGAACATTTTTTTATAGTTTCTTACAAGTACATTTTGAGAACCATATTTTGCAAATCGAGAATGTGATTGAAGTAATTTCACTTCAAGCCACTTGCACATGATATATATTTTAATTTATGATTACTTATAAGCCCTTAAAAGGTACTTATAGATCTAACGATAGATTACATATGCATGTTTTGGTATATTTGTATTATTTTGGTAATCATTTGAGAATGCTTGATGTTTTGGGAAGTGTCCAATGCCATTGGACACTTCAAAGTTTATGTTAGGACCTGAAAAGGAAGGTGCAAAGGTCTCAAAGCTCATTAAAGAAGTTTGGATGCATGCCATTTCGACATCAAACCATTCAAGGACACATGGTTTATGTTGTGGCATGTTTGGTATGTACAAGCATGGATATATGATTGGAATGCATACATCAAAGTTGATCATTGTTTTAAGCTCAGGTATGGATCAACTTGTTAGGAATATACTTTTTGACTGTTTCCATGAAAGATAATTGTAGGAAGTACAAGGCTATGCAAGCAAGATGTTGCTAGCATTTTATGTTTTTTGTAGGTTCTCAAGTTCATATTGTGTATATGGCATGCATGCCATATGCTTGCCAAGCCCTATGTTATATTGGATGGTCAGTATGCCATTGGCCTGCAAGGCATTATGATTTATATTATGGTTAAAATTTTTTGGAACTCCATTTTCTTTGGAAATGCTATCAAAACATGGCATTATAGACGCACTTACCTTTATGTAAGAATTATATGGCATGGTAACATGCCTTCTCTACAAACATTAATAAGTTGTAAGCATGCTTGTATGCATGTACTTGATGGACTTACGACCATCAAAGTATTATATATAAGGTAACTTGATTAGAAATTGGATCCCTACTCATAATCGTTATGTACATACAACATAGGATTGCTAAAGGAAAAGAGATATACCTTCACCAATAGGAATGTGCACAAGAAATCCTATAGGTTATAGAAAGTTGCAGAGAAATATGGGAGATACATTTATGATAATTTCCGAAGTAGTGAAGACTTATTTATCTTCATAAGAATCTCATAGTATAATTAGAAGACTATGGGATATCACGAGGAATACCCAAAAAGTCATTAGTTTCATTGATACACATTACTTGAGAAAGTAGTGAAGCATTTTTACTATGTTACTGAGGAAAACAATTAGATGGGATCATAGAGATGGGTTTCATGAGAGAGCATCGATGAGTGCTTTTGTGACTCGAGTGATGGTTAGAAAGGCCACATGCATGGCACTAGCTCTATGATTTAGAACATAGATCCCTCAATGAGGAATATTTGAGATACCCAATACATAAATGTATGTTGGGATCTAGAGAGAGGTACTTAGTCTTAGTACCTAGGACCTAATTAATATGGAATAGAAGGGATGTCCACTGTCATATATTGACTAGAACCAAACTATACTAGTTCAATGATATGGGATTCATTAGAATCCACCTATATGAGTTTAGGACATGGGATTCATTAGAGTCCACCTACATATTCCATTATATTATATATACATTCAGTTTAATGTACGTATGACACCATGAATCAGAAGAAGGTTCCACTGGTATGGGATGATGGAAACAACTTCCCTTTGACCACTCTTGTTCTATGGTCGGGAGAAAAGGACACATCATTCATGACGGCATATCTCACTAGATAAAAGAAGAGCTCTTAGTAGACATCTCCTTAGGCTTGGGAGTTAGCCTTCATAGGTTATGAAAGATTCATTCTTTCGATAGTATGTGATGGGTGATTTTATCTCCATTGATATCACATATGCACTTTATACTTATCAGGAAGGATAATTCCATAAGTCTGGATGGATCAAATACATCCTTACACAGAATATGGTTAGTAGAGATACTTTCTTTAGTATGGATACACATCTCTGTATTATGGTATCAGGTCACATCATTGCTGACCATTTTAGCAAGGGCTTTGACACTAAGGAGGAGTTTATTTTCTCCACTCTTCACCATATAAACCTTCATTATTATTGGGATATTTGTTCTCCACCTTCATAGGAATGTAGATAATGAAGGATTATGCATTAGTTTATGGAAGAGGGGACTAAATGAATTCACAAGTTTCTCTTTTAAGGAAAGGAGAAAGTGGGAATTAGCTTAGAGATCGAAGAGGAATCTCACTTTAGCTTACATGCCTCACTTTAGCTCTTATTCCTTGAAAGAGAAAAAGGGAAAGAAAACAACATTTCCTCATAGGAGAAGAATAGATTATGTTTTCCTTTAGAGAGAGGTGGTGTTAAGAAAACATCTCCTAGTCAATATTTTAAAAGTAATTCATGCATTCTACTTTTCATTTCTTTTTCCTTCACATGGGAGTTTGATTCTCCACTATTTTTGAAGGAAAACATGGAGAACTTATATGCAGGTTCTTAGTTATGGATGAGTCGAGCAATTAGATTCAACAAAATCCCTTTAAAAGGGAAAGGGAAAGTGGAAGATTCCATTACTTGAGCTCTTTTCCTTGGATGAGATTATATATATATATATATATATATATATATATATATATATATATATATATATATATATAGAGAGAGAGAGAGAGAGAGAGAGAGAGAGAAAGTTTCACTCTCTTTGCATTAAATTGTCTAGATAGAAGTAGCACTCTTCTATCAAAGACAAGAGGGAGATCAGTTAATCATGATGGTTAGATTGAGTCTCACATAGAGACTCTAGAGAGAAGTCGTTATATTTATTTCCAATTATGGTCCTTCACTAGATGAGATGATCTAGTTATTGACATTAGTGAGACTAGGAGTAGAGTAATGATTCCTCTCTCTAGGGTTTCTAGGAGGTAGGGATATATCTAATCTATTGGGGTACCAAACTCTTAGATTATGTTAGATCATGATAATGATTGTGAACATCAATTTGGAGGATGGTACTTATAGATCATCTGAATCTCCAAGTGAATGTTTTTGCATTCATATGGAAAATTGAAGGAAAGAGAGAATTTTAGAGTATATACTAGTGCCAAGAGATGGTCTTCCAATAGAACTTAGTCCAAAGGTAATGGATAAAAACCAAAGACTTCTTGGTTAGTGGAATATAGAGATCTCATCTCACTACCAAGGAATTCTTATATATGAGCTAGATGATAGAATTGTATAGTTCAGAAGGTAGTTTGGATTAACCTATTACTTGTGAGTTCACTCGCAATTAGAACGACCTAGAGTGTTATGAAGGAAAATCTATCATTTAGTCCTAGATTCGTTTGGAGTCACTTGTTATGGGACTTTTTAATATTTCAAAGTATTCTATGGTTTATTATCTCTTTTGTCATGGTCAAGCCTATAAGCTTTGCACTTTACACTTGCTTTTCACACTATAACTCCATAGAGGATACATCATATGAACTCGTGTCATTTTGATGATGTCATATGTTTTGGGAGTGATAGTTCGAAAGTAAGGTGTATATGAGAGATAATAGGCACTACTCAAGACGGTTTTCAACCTTTAAGATGATCTCATATGGAACTTCTTAAGAGGAAGGATATGGGCAAACAACACACTGAGATGACCATGTATATAGAGTACATGGAGTTTAGGGGAGTCTTAGCACTTTCTTCTACCATTACGAACATTTCATCTACATTTTTGGGGATGAAAATGTTGATATATTTAGGTAGTGATGTGTGAGAAAACTCTAGGACCACCGAGGTACTTTTTTCCCTCTTTAGGAGGTTTTTTTTCCCCGGCTTGTATATACGCCTATTGCTCTATAGGGCTACTTATCTTTGTACATTCTCTAGTAATACATTCAGTATTGTGTGTTCTCTTCTTCCTTGTGTTGTTCGCGTGCTTCCGCAAACATCTATCTCCAAAAATTGGTATTAGAGCAGGTCATCGCTTCATTTAGAGCGCCGTCGACACTCCTCCGATTGCAGTCTTAGAATCGTACGAATTTTGGTGAGCTCGTTTCGGCCTCCGAACGCACCATCGCAGCGCTTGTGCAAGCTATTTCGTCTTTTTGTGCCAAAGGTATATACTTGTTTCACCTACATGCCGTATGACTACTGTTCGGAGCATCTGTGCACTTGGAGCCCATCATGGTTGAAATGTACATCAGTTGGTGTGCAGGTTAAAGAGGTTAAAGAAGGCATTATATGGTTTAAAGCAAGCACCACGTGCTTGGTATGAGAAGATACATGCCTATCTGATTGCACATGGTTTTGAGAACAGTCCAACTAAAAGCACCTTATATGTTAAGCGTGCTATTGATGTGCTTCTGATCATTGTTGTCTATGTTGACCACATGCTGCTCAGTGGTCCTATTGAGAGGCATATTGCTGATTTTAAGGCTGATTTGCATGCCTCATTTGAGATGTCTGATTTAGGGCATTTGCATCATTATTTGGGCATTCAATTTATGCACGTTGATGGTGGAATGGCTTTGTGTCAAACGAAATATATTGACACATTATTGCAACGTATTGACCTTGAAGACCGTAAGCCTATTGCCACTCCTATGGAGACAGGTTTACGATTGAGTTTTCATGATGTTGGAGATGCATTTGATGTTGTTCTCTATCAACAGATTGTTGAATGCTTGATTTGCTTATGCATTACTCGGCCAGATATTCAATTTGTTGTCTCACAAATGAGCAGGTTTATGCATTGCCCAGGAGTCGAGCATTGGCAGGCGGTTAAGCGTATCTTTCGCTACTTGAGTGGTACTCGGCTACCTGGGTTGTTTTATCCCAAGGGGGATCACTACCGCCAGATTTGCATGCTTTTTCTGACTCTGATTGGGCTGGTTACTATGACACTCGTGTGTCCACTAGTGGCTTTTGCTTCATGCTTGGTAGCTCATGTATATCTTGGTTGAGCAAGAAGCAGCCTACTGTGGCCACTTCCAGTTATGAGGCTGACTATAGGGAAGCTTTCACAGCGACTGTTGATTGTGTGTGGCTCAGACTCCTTATGCCTGATTTGGGTGTTGGTCAGTCTTCTGCCACCACCATCTTCACTGAGAGTCAGAGCGCATTGGAAGTTGCGAGGAACCCTGTGTTCCATGCTCGCACTAAGCATATTGAGGTGCATTATCATTATGTCAAGGAGAGGTTCTCTGCTAGGGAGATCAGCTTGGCATATGTGCCCACGTAGGAGAACATTGCATACCTTTTCACGAAGGCTCTGCCTAGGGAGAAGTTTGAAGCTTTCCGCAAAGCTTTGGGCTTACTTCCTTTTGTGGAGTGATTTCCACATAGCTTTGCACTTCCTTATACATGAGTGCAAGCTACTTGTTCACCGCATAACTCCCAAGGGGGATTTGTTGATATATTTAAGTAGTGGTGTGTGAACACTCTAGGACGGTCGGGGCACTTTTTTCCCTCTTTAGGAGGTTTTTTTCCCCCGGCTTGTATATATGCCTATTGCTCTATAGGGCTACTTATCTTTGTACATTCTCTAGTAATACACTCAGTATTGTGTGTTGTGCTCCAAGCTTCTTCTTCTTCCTTGTGCTGTTCGCGTGCTTCCGCAGACGTTTATCTCCAACAAAAATGCTTTCAAGGGGAATGAAATGTCACATCATGAGACTATCACATCATGGATGTATGTGCCATATGTCACACCATGATGTTTTAGCCACATTAGTTGGGAGAAAAGAGAGAGAATGAGAGAGAACTCATTCAAGGGAGTCAATGAATGAGATTCGCGCAAGGAGCTCGTCTGTTGGGTGGAATGACAATAAGCACCCTCTGTGTGTGTGAGGTCCAACTATGATTCCTGAGAAACCATGGCAAAAGAGGAGCAAAACGACGATTCTAACACTAGAGGTTCTGTGTAGCCATGGCAAAAGAAGAGCAGAACGACGATTCTAACATCTTTCAATCAATTCAAGCAAAGGGAGATTAAGCTTCGGCCGAGCTTCCTCAACAACAACAACAAAGCTGCTTCTGTCTCAAGCTTTTCTCTTTTTCTACTAAGAAGTTAGTAGTCTTTGTGCTGTGACAACTCCTTGCACAAACATACCATGCTAATTGACATAACCAGAAAATAAGTAATATGATATAAAAACGTAGAGCTCATTCATGTCATACAACCCTCGATAAATCAGAGAATTGGTCCTGATGCTATTAATCATAGACTTAGCAATGGCATCCTTGTGCTACCCATGCTTCAACTACAAGGGACCATTGGATGTTATAAGAGTTAGGACATGAATTTGAGGAATCACAATTTGTTAGCAATCAATCAAATCAAAACACTTTACGAATCAATTTACTGATAAACTCAATATCCACCTCGGAATAATTTTCTCTGAGTCAAGTCCTTCGCAAAGAAAATAAGTTTTACATGTCTTCTAGAACTTTGTAAAAATCGCATCTTACATATAAAGCCGTTCAATTTAGGACAGTAAGGTTTCAACATTGAAGTTGACATAGAAAAGAATGTGATAAAATCATGGAGGTACTGCTTATATGTCTATGTGCACCTCGTTGTCATAGTTTAGGGAACTGCTAGTTAACTAAAAATTTGTGCTAAGCTGTGGGTTAAACAACATTATTCAAGGCATTCGTGCAGGAAGCTGATTCCCATCACTCACTGTTTAAGTTTTAACGATCCGGATTCGCTCTGTTTTAAGCTGGAAGTTGGAAGTTGGGATCACTCGATATCCATTTACAGAAAGATTGTTAACCAGATGACTGTACATGCAATCAATGACTTTATCCTGTTCTTGTTAGGTGCCTCCTATCGACCAATAACTTATCTACACAATATTAGTGATAAATATGTCAATTCTTTTCTATCGACTGACTTTGAAGTTCTGGAGCTCTGTAACCCCATGGATTTTTACTAGCCCAATTCCACTGATCCCGGCACATGTCATTTATGTCATATTGTGCTCTGAAAAATAAACATGCTAAAATTATTAAAGAAAAAAAGGAAGATACAAAATAATTGAACCCATCCGCTTGATAGAAGTGACCCATCCCCAATTTAGGGACGAGCTGCCTTATATAAATCGTCCAGTAAGTCCAGAAGTCTACCTCCAATGCAGTTCCCGTTCAGCCTTCTTGGTTGAAGCATACACCTCACTGGAATCTCCAGGTCGACGATCAACGAATTTCAATGGTATCCTCTGAAAAAAATCAAATCCAGACCATTTTTATAGCAGTACGCAACAAGAACATTCAATCCAACTTGTTGAATGCTTACCTTCCCTGATGCCTTCTCAAAAGCAGCAACGATCTCCAAGACAGATGTACCTTTCCCAGTTCCGAGGTTGTAAACTGAACAGCCTGCAGTAAGAAAATCCACATCTAAAGAGGGGTACGCCATGATTTCCTGAGCTTCTATATCCACTCAGTATTGATTAGCACTTAGCAGCCTAGGTACTTCTTATACAAGCTCAGGGGTTTAGAGAGAGAGAGAGAGGGGGGACCATGCCTGTGGCATCCGTAAAAAGTTTCTCAAGTGCCGCCACATGACCCTTGGCCAGGTCCATGACATGAATATAGTCACGTACCTACAGAATATACACAAATCTTAGGTACCAACCAGCAGAAACAAATTACTCTTTGGCCAATAGCAACGACTAAACATCTCACCCCTGTTCCATCCCTCGTGGGATAGTCATTCCCTAATACTGACAGCTCTGGCAACTGACCAAGAGCGACTCGCTGTATTAAAGGCATAAGATTGTTGGGAATACCCTTTGGATCTTCACCAATAACACCACTTGGGTGTGCTCCAACAGGATTGAAGTATCGCAGAAGCATTACGGTCCACTCAGGATCAGACTTTTGAACATCCCTAGCCATCTCTTCAATAAAAAGCTGGAACAAATGTAAAGACAGAGATTAAGATTAGTTAATTCTAGAAATATACTTTAACAAAAATTCTACACGTTCACTTCACCCTTGATGCCCAGCAGCTGTCCCAAAGAAAGCTGCCAATATATTGAAGGATTAAACATTGAAAGACTGAAATGAAAAAGAAGGATCTAGCTTTGAATCCCGTGTTATAATGGAAGTTCAAACCCTAATAACATTCCTGAAGGATTAAATAAAAAGAAGCATCTGATTTGTAATCACCCCTGTAAAATGACAAGCATATCAGGCACTATTAAGAGGCCCCATTGTAAATACCAGCATCATGAACTGTTCTGCCACAGTTAGCTCTATTTAGGAACATACTCATTGACACAAAAACACCTTACATTTGGACTCCAAATGTACATCATACATGGTGGAGAAGATGATAGCACAATTGAATATGAAAAGTATTACATTCACACAATCCCCACATCATCACCCAATCAGAACAAATAGGAAAGCTGGGAAGTTCATTCATCGAGCATGGTTTTAACAAAAGGGCAAAGAAAGATTATTCAACCATCCAAAAAATTGTTCAATGTCGAAAGAAAAGCATGATCAATTATAGAGACTCTAGCCTAGCTACAAGATTCTCAACCTTGCCTAGCTATCAAGTTCTAAAAACTTACTCTTGGACATCTGGATGTGCCTCTGTAGTTGTATGTCCAGCCAAATGTGAAGCATCGAGCCGATACGAAGTGTCCTGCCAATGCAAACTCGCCCACCACCTCAACTGAGCCTATAGATCGAACTTCTTGGCTCATTTATCATTCATTCCCCTCATAAAAGGCACTTCGACTCTTGAGCCTTGGTGAAGTTACACATACATTTATAGGGTGTGGATGCATTGATATGGGACACCGACTTTTGTGCTGATGTCAGATGACCACCCATGTAGTTGTAGGTCCCAAGCTCAAGGACAAGCCCGCTTGGTTCTACGGCCAAAAGGTGAGTCTTGTATGCACCTTTCTATATTATGTAAGTATGACTTCTGTGTTGTCTTCTTTGCAGGGAAGACCTGGCCTGGCACTAAATTTGTGTCAAAGCATCTCCCTACTCATGGTATGAGGCAAAGCAACGTGCACATATACATCAAAGCTCATGGGACTGTGATGGTCCAGCTTGATAGGCTCTTCGCCCTCTTGTATAGGGTGGTATGGAATGTCTGCTGCAGGCTCTCAGGCTCAAAGGCAAGCCTCTTTGGACTTGCCTTTGAGCCTGAGCGCCTCACTTGGCCTCAATTTTTGGCCTCACTTGCATTTGTCATGGAGTCTTGGCCTCAACTTGGTAGAGCCTCACTACATATGTTCTAGCGGGGGCTACAGGTATGCGCACACGGAGGTGGCTGGCCCTTGTGTTGCAGACTCAGTGAATGAGCTTGTTTGGCTCTACTGCTGGGAGCTGAGTCCTCATGTCCACCATTTTAGTATTTTTGGTGTATATGGCTTGTATCTTGTCTTGTCTAGCAGGGAGGATCTCGAAGGATCTAACATTGGAGTGTTCTCAATGCCATCTTAATAAGGCTGACAGGTTAAGACATGCAGGGTTCTTACATCCATTAAAAATTCTCGATAATAAATGAACTTTGTGATCATGAGGCGATTTGGGTCATTGTCGAGACCGGCTCACAAAAACGACGAGGTTCATGACTATGCGTACCACCGTGAAGAGCCACAAGTTGGCTCAACTCTTCGTGAAGCATTGTATGGGATATGAAGTTCACAAGCCACTTTTGACGGAAACAATTTTCTAGAAGCTTGAGACCCAATTGTGCATGTTGTCATTGGATCTGGAGACCGATGGATAGACAGAGCTCACAATTCAAACTATGGAAAATATGATGCGAGCATATGTCTGCTGAAGTCAATCAGCTTGGGAATGTTACCTTCCTGGAATTAAGTTTGCATATAACACCACCAAGCATTCGGCTATTCAATACACCCAGTCCATGCTGACGTTTGGTTACGAGCCAAGACCACCGATAACCAATGGGCTCACATGTATGCAAACATGTTCTCTGTTCAATTTTCTGCATGATATGTAGGAGATGTTACAAAACCACAAGGGAGAGCATAAAGATGGCCCGAGATCTATCTGTCTTCAATGTTGACCAGCACCATACGGCATGTGACCTTCAAGTGGGTACATGGATGTACCTTTGGGTTCCGAAGGATCTTCTCGTTTTTGTGTACCGTTTCAGATCACAAAAAAGGTTAATCAATCCATCCTACAAGCTCGACCTACCTTGAGGAATCACCCTGCATCCTATATATTCCACTTTAGTCACTTAAAATGCAGCTTGGGGAGGACAATTTTGTGATACCTCTGGGAGGAGCTCCCGTGTTTGGAGGATACAGCTCGATATTCCACTACAGCCTCATTCTAGATCAGAGGGAGAGGAGGTCTAGGAGGACCACAAACCCCAAGTATCTAATCAAGTGGAAGCACCAGCCAAAGTCGGATGCGACTTGGGAGTCTGTGAGATCGTTGAAGAATCATTTTCCTAGGTTTATTACTGAGGAGATTGTTGAGGAGCAATCGTGAATAAAGAGAGGAGTGTTACATCTCCACTATTCCAAGACATTTGGATGGGCCAAGAGAATGTTAGGCCATGATGATGTAGTCAATATATGCTAGGTCCAACAAGTTCTATATCAATTGGGCTATGTATGTCCGGCCAGAACTCAGTTTTGTCCCCTTCGAGTTCTAAAAATAGAGCTCATAGCCTCTCATTTGTGATTCTTGGCATTTTCCATGATTGAGCTATTTGCCTCAGCAGAGCCTCACTACACCCGTTTTGGTGGGGATTGATGGTATGGGCCACCAATCCTTGGAGATGGCTGCCCATTGTGCTACATACTACTAGGTTCAAGGGTGAGCCTATTTGGATCTAGGGTTGGGAGGTGAGTATGATGTCCTCCCTTTTATTGTTTTTGGCACATATGGCTTGTATTTTTTCAAGTCTAGTAGGGAGGATCCTAGAGGATCTAACACCCCTACCTTTCTTCTTTCACCCCAAAGATCACAAGGCCATTTGCATAGGGTAGCAAGAAGACAACATGGCACTTAGTTGTCTTCATAAGGCACCAGGTTAGGTTGTCTTCATTCCCTCCTCTCTCCCTTTGTATCATTTTTGCATCCATGCAATAAAACTGAAACAGAACTTGAGCATGCTCTTTTGAATCCGAAGGAATATGGTGAATTATAGGATAATTCCACACCAAGTGGCTATATCAATAGCATGTTGCAAACAAGGGGGTTACTCACCCAATCAAACCATATACGAGATATAAATTGGGTATAACTACCACGGAGCATATTATCGTGGGCAATCTCTCGTAAGAAGGCGCTCCCATACGGTTACTCTCTCAATCAATACCATGTATGACAGATATATGCCAAGTATATCGGCATACCAATTGTAAAGAGAAGGCACTATCCCAATGGCTATGACATCCATGATCACTCAACCTCAAAGAAGTGCATAATTATCCCACTCCAAACATATCCCCCATAGTCTCCAATGTGTAGATCCTTTGATCTCATAATGATCTCATCATGACACATACAATTGGGTCACCTCCATGTCGGAACCCCCATGCAAGGAATTGCTAGGACACTAACAACTCCTCACCTTCCACGAGAAGATGAGAAGTCTATTCTGACTTCTCCCTTCAAAACTTATAACCAAGACCCTCACCATCACCCCAAGTCGACTTGTGAGACTCAAATTGCAATACACATCACGTATCCTATGTGTAGCTAGGATAAAACCATGTGCATCTCAATGAACACTTCCTAGCGATGGTTGTTATCATGTGCATGTACCCTATGCCTAGCCTCAATTGGTGTAGCACCACAGGCATCCTTATGGACACTTCATACTAAAGGTTCCATTCAAGAAACAATGCAAAAATATTCACCTATCAAGGTTAAGTAACAATACAGATGATGAGACAAATCTATCGGCACAAAACTCCCCCTTGCACACCCTAAAAGTAATCACAGGGCGGTGGATTACTTTTCCACCATCTTCCTCACACACAACAATGAGTCATGCAAATACTTGACTCCAATAACTAATGGGTCACAAAAGCTCTCTTAAAATACTTGTCAAACCCCAAAGTAGTGATCCTAATTGTTATATCCCCAAACCGAGTCGTCCATTTTAGAACATAAAAAGGTAGCTCTTGAATCTTATGAACTAGGTCTATCTTGAAGAACTATCGTTCATCATGTATTGCACATAGGGCACTTGATACAAGAACTCCCACAAGATGATATTATGATGCCTCTACCGAGCTTAGAGGATATCACCTTCTATGCTCCACTAGAGCCTAGGTTGATTTGTTCTAGACCAAAGATATGAGGTCAAGTGGAAACACTAACCAAGATCCATTATGACTTGGGAGTCAATCAATGCATTTAGGAACCCATTCCCATTTCATTACTTAGGAAAATTTTGAGGAAAGGTATTATCTACACAAATCCAGAAGGGCATCCTTGGACTCTCGGCCCTTGGTTAAGTATGCACTTGTTGAGTGTAGGTGCAATGGCATGAGACAAGCCCTTGTGTGATGAAAGCCACCCATGCAACTATGGTTGGGAGGCAAGTATGATATCTTCCTTTCTATGTTTTCCAAGTATAGCTTGTGTTTTGCCTTGTTAGGAAGAGAGATCCTTGCATGATAGAGCACACATAAACATTAACGACTGAAAATTAAATACTTGAGGTCTGTGTAACCTTAAGGCTTGGAGGTTCTATTGGCTATATCAATTGGGGAGTTCTTGTTAAATATCGAGTTGCACAACTCCTAAGAGTTTGAACAACTTTCCTCTAACACCTACTTGAGATAAGCACAATTAATAACCAAACTCTTCCAAATTCATTCAGCAATATGGATAAGACTTAAAAAGGCTCTTTCATACACCTAGTTACATCATTCTACTGCAGTAAAGCAAAGGTGTAACCTTAATGAGATGAGAATCATTACTTTCAGATCAGTGTGTTTTCCTCAAAGACACATTAATGTGCACGAACCTTGGTACGTCCATAAGGATTTGTCGGTGACAAAGGGGACTCCTCAGTACATGGTACAAATGTCGGTTGTCCATACACTGTCGCAGATGAAGAAAAAACAAGCTGCAATATGCCAAGAAACTCGATAAGTGTCTGAGAATTTGACTTCAAATGCGTGTAAACATTTACATGCAAAAATGCTTGATAAACATTCACCTTCTTGCAGCCATATTCATCCATTAAATTAAGCAGGTTCAATGTGCCAACTAGATTATTTCCATAATATAGAAGTGGTTTGGAGACACTTTCACCTACTGCTTTCAAGCCAGCAAAATGAATAACAGCATCAAACCTGCCAAAAAAAGTGATGAGAATGACATTCATAGTGTTGAGCAGTCATTAAACAAGACCATGCTATCATCCATAACAATTTGACTGGAAAAGTTAATTCAGACTCCAGTATCTTGAAATATCACTTCAAAATAGTTCAGTATCGGAATTCTAAAAACCCTGTCAAAAACCCCCTTGCGTGAGCGTATAAAAAGCATGGTACTTGAATTTGACATGTGCAGTCCAGCAAAATTCGTGAAGTGATTTCAAGCATGTGGATATTGGTGCTGATCACCATCAGATTGATTGGTTAAGTGGGTACTTTTAGTGGATATTCCTGATTTAGTGGACATTTGCAAAAAGCAAACTCACAGAGGTAGTAAATACGATATATAACAATAACATGACCTTCTGTGGCATGCACAGACTTAAAAAAGTGAGGACGCATTGCAAGAACATGACTGTTGGCATTGGCTTGTTCAATGATTCTTATACCCATTCTACTTACTGAATAATCATGGCAACAGTATTCAATATATTTTCAAAAAAAGGGGACCTCTGACAGTTATAATAAACACTGCAAATAGCAAGGCTTTGAGAATCCAATGAGGGCTAAGAGAAACATTGCACTTACTTGACTGATGAGAATATCTTCTTTACATGCTCTCGATTCCGAAGGTCTACCTAGAAAAGGACATTGTTGAAGTGTTTACTAAATAATCAATGCACGATCCCAATCAAAAAGCAGACAAGATGCCACCTGCTATGATAGTTCCTATATGTATGACATTTGAACAAGCAGCATAAAACAGATGGTCATCAAAATGCAAGCAAGAAGAAAGCACGGTTTTCATTTCTTGTAGAACATGATGTCCCAGATATAACATTAGTTTTGTTTCTAAAAAATGTTTCCAATCGTACTAACAAAAAGAGTATAGACATATCATAAGTTCTGAAATTTCAAAAGTGGTGTCCACCACACGTACACACAAGTACATGTGTGCGTAATAAATAAACAAGAGGACCATATATGCGTCACTTACAAAAATAAGTTTTGAATACAGTTGCCTACCTTGTAAAAGAACAAATTGTGTCGATTCTTTTCAGAAAGAACTGCAACCTTCTCTATAGCGTCTTCAACAGCATTATCAAGGCTATCAATGATGTAAACCTTATAACCAGCCTCGAGAAGCAGCAAAGCAGTGTGACTACCAATGTATCCAGCACCACCAGTGATCAGAATGACCCTGTCGGATGCTTGATCAGAGTCTCGGTGTTGAATACTCATGCTGTTATGCTTTCTATTAAGATACGAGGAAAACACGCTAATACAGCACAAACGCCGATGTAACTTGAACTTAAGTTCTTCTGGTTCCTATAGTGCCAGGTTGACGACGTACCTCAAAAGTCTAATCTGCATCAAATCAAATCAAATCAAATCAAATCTCTCTCTCTCTCTCTCTCTCTCTCTCTCTCTCTCTCTCTCTCTCTCTCTCTCTCTCTCTCTCTCTCTCTCTCTCTCTCTCTCTCTCTCTCTCTCTCTCTCTCTCTCTCTCTCTCTCTCTCTCTCTCTCTCTCTCTCTCTCTCTCTCTCTCTCTCTCTCTCTCTCTCTCTCTCGGGAGTCGCACAGCGATGGCGGGAAGCAGGAGTGCACGCATACATGATAGACTGGGAAACGAAAGAGGCGTTGGTAACAGCAACCCAGGCGCTGCATGCGCTCTTGTTACATTTTATTATTAGATTTTCTTTTTTAACGTTGTTTTGCAAAGTATGGGTTGCTCCTCCTTCATCATCTCTCTGACGCTAAATGTATCGACCAAGATTTAACTAGCCAGTGAAGCATCTGTTATTTTCATAGTTACAAGACGATACAATAGAATGGTTCACAACTCAGGAAACGATCAATGTAAACAATATATCATCAACAGTAACAATTTCTGGTACTAATCGGAATAATTCACGCAATCCCATATTACCTACATATCAGGTTCAGACTTTCGAGTCATGAACTAAAGCACCAAAGGGATGGACAATACCTAACTATTTCGATGAAATTCTAGGCAATAAAACCAATCGCCAAATACGTGGAGAGACGGAGTCCGATACGAGCATTCGAGTACAAAAAGCATGAACTTGTAGGCAACAAAAGCAATCCCCAATACGTGGAGAGACGGAGTCCACTACGAGCACATACCTCATCCAATGTGTTACGATCCCCATACAACATATCGCACATCTACATGTGTTTGAACAGCAAAGCCGTAAATATTTTATAGAAGCGCATTCTTCTTGTATACATCAGATACAAAATTGATTCTCTCTCATTTTTTTAACATACAGACGCATATTATGGTGTCGCGCCATTAGGACTAGCAACGAACGCTAAACGGAAATCTTTCCTCGATACACATAACCGCCAGCGAGGATGTGGCGAAGCGTGCAGAAAACGGAAAGAAGCTAGAAGAAACCACCTGAGCAAGCTTTGATTGTCCAGGGGTGGTGATGAATTGCGCGTATTCAGTAATGTCCGCGGAACGCAAGAGGATTGTGGCAGAAGATCGAGACGTATGCTTGATTTTAAAGTGAACAAAGACGCAGCCGACTTGCGATTTGCGTGTCAAATTTAAACACCGAATGTCAAGCCTTCGCACGATACGAGTCCTTACAGTAGATAGGCCAACGTGGCATGGGACCACATCGGCAATCTCTTCCACGTCAGCACGAAATTTGTACACGTCATATCTCACTAGTGACAACAAAAGGCCAAGGTTGCACTTGCAGAAATTTCCCGTTGAAAAATCAAGAGGAGTCGTCCCACTATGAATTTGTGGTTCCTTGACAAGTGTTCACTTTTGAAAACAGACATTATGAGGTTCAAATACGGATAGAGAACTTTTATGGCTGAGAGCTTTGATCAAATGATGCTATGAATATCTTGAGTACTACATGCACGTGGACTCTCATCCATTCCATGGCGCTCGAAATGAACTATGAACGAATGCCAAAGAAAACAAGTGAATTCAAATCAATATTAAATTTGAAGCACTCTAAGTCATGGACCAATGTCAAAGGTAGTAAAAGTTTTAGTGCTCCCAAGGTAGTAAAAGTTTTAGTGCTCCCTCTTGGTGCAAATGTTGCATGAATGGTAGGGAAAGCTTGGGACACCTTTTCTTTTTTTGTCATCAAAGCATTCTAACTTGGCAACACCTCAATAACTTGGCAACACCTCAACAAGCTTCTTTTGTTGTCAAATCAAATTGATTAGAAAAACCTCTTCCTGGAAAAGAAATCAGGTGTTCGTTTGCTCTATGGAATGAGATAAGGGATGAAATTCTCCGGAAGATCTGGAAGAAAAGATGCACAATCAATTTTGACAAACAACCCAAAAAATGATCTATTGAAAAGACCCCATGATGTTTAGTAGAAGGATCCGTAATTGTTAAAAGTCTCTTTTAGGCAACATAGAGTGTTTATTCCGAAAAACAACAAGCTAAAAAACAAGTGGGTCCCCCATGAAGGAACGAGAAGGTTATCAAACTCGACCAGAAGTTCCTCTTTAGAAAATGACATTGGATATTCGAATATAATTACATGGCGATGTCTCTTACGTGAGGAGTTGGCGCTACTTATGTGACCTAATTCTTGAGTGGATAAGCAAAAACTTTATCTTTTTCAATCGAATTTATGTTTCCACATTGGATTGGCTTATAGTGTGAACGTTGGATTTGTTATGTGTAGTTATATAGTTTCTTTTTTTTTTTCATGGAATTTGGGGCGAAGCTTACTCCACCAAGCTTTTGAAAGAACAATTGTACAAAGCGAATGGGTGTACTATCTGTGGGACCCCCTATATGTATTCCATCGAGCAAGGGTTAGATGAGTGCTACAACGGCCCTAAAGCTACATGCGGATAAGATAACCCAAAGGCTTCAACTAGTTTGATTGCCCCAAGGCATACATGTGTCCTTCCGGTGGGAGGGATGAACCCTCACCCCCACCTCAAGAGGCAAGAGACTCAACAAGTCGACCCAATGCAGGAGGACTTGATTGCTTTCTTCGAGTATTTCAAGAATATGTGATTCATTGATTGTATGCAAGCCAGATGATCATCGTTTACTATTTTTTACCAAGCCTTTCACCGATTTTGATTTTTTATGTATGGCCTAACCATGATTTTTTTTACTTTTTGTTTTTTTATTTTTAGATGACTATCATATATATATATATATATATATATATATATATATATATATATATATATATATATATATATATATATATATATATATATGATATATAAGATTAGCGTCCATAAATATATGCAATGATTTTCCACAACTAATCCAAAAAATATACAATTTGAATTTATCAATGTCCTTTGCTCTAGATAGCTCAAATCTTTACGACATTGAAAAGAGCTAAAAGAAAGAGAGGTATGGTAAGGACGTTTTGGAAGTCAATTTTTTTTTTCCAAACATGAGTTTATATTGAATATCAAGCACGAAAGACAATTCCGACTATGGCTTCTTTTTATTTCTACGATCCAAAACCCATATCTCTATATCGAGAGGGTCAATTTTATTTGTAAATATAACTTTTTTATTGAGAAAACCACATTTTTGTCTAGATCAAGATTTCTTGAGCTTATAGATTGTTTTTTGGGATTTTTCAATTAGTATAAGCCTTAATTTTTAAAGAGGGGACATTATTTGGGTGTGGAAGAGGTCAATTGCCCATTGTATATATGACAAAGAAAGCTCATTTTTCAAAATGACTTTCCTTGTGAATGTAAGAGCTAGAAAACTCATAAGTGTTGATATATTTAGGTAGTGATGTGTGTGAACACACTAGGACCGCGGGGCACTTTTTTCCCTCTTTAGGAGGTTTTTTTCCCCCGGCTTGTATATACGCCTATTGCCCTAATGGGCTACTTATCTTTGTACATTCTCTAGTAATACATTCAGTATTGTGTGTTGTGCTCCAAGCTTCTTCTTCTTCCTTGTGTTGTTCGCGTGCTTCCGCAGACGTCTAACTCCAACAATTGGTATCAGAGCAGGTCGTCGCTTCATCTAGGGCGCCATCGACACTCCTCCGTTTGCAGTCTCAGAATCGCACGAATTTTGGTGAGCATACTCAACGTGTTTCCGAGATCAAAACAGCTTCGCTGTATGGTGCCAAAATCGCGATCTGAGCTCGTTTCGGCCTCCGAACGCACTATCGTAGTGCTTGTGCAGGCTATTTCGTCTTTTTGTGCCAAATGTTTATACCAGTTTCTATTCGCCAGTTTAAGCGTCTCAAAGTCTGCTACAGGTTTGGCAGAACTCGTCTGGGCAGTCCTGTTCAACTTTTTGAGATACAGTCAATTTTCTGCATCAAGGTATTTTAGTCACCGGCCATGGCTGAAAGCAGTGATGTATTCCATATGTTGGCTGTTGAGGATAAGTTGGATGGTACCAACTACCCATTATGGGCTTATATGATGCGACATGTTTTGGTTGCAAAAGGATTGTGGAACATTGTGCAGGGTGTTGAAAGAGGTCCTGTTACACCTGTAACGACAGGTACTGCAAATACAGGTATTGGAGCAGATGAAGATGGTGTTGAAGATGATATTCCGCAGATTCCTGTTCGTGCTGCTGTTTTTGTTGCACCTACTGCAGAGCAGATTCTTTGGGATGGCAGAGATGCCCAGGCACATGCATTGATAGCTTTGTCTGTCAAACGTGCCATTATTCCTCATATTCGCTCTTGCAAAACAGCTAGGGATGCTTGGGATACACTTAACACATTGTACCAAGCTAGGAATGAGGCTCGTGTTGCTTACCTCCGAAAATAGTTGGAGAGTGAGCACATGAATGAAGGTGATTCTATGGACAGTTTCCTAACGAAGATCAAAGATTTGAAGGAACACTTGATTTCTGCTGATGAGGTTATACCAGATAGCTCACTTGTGCAGACCGTTCTGAATGGTCTTCCTGATTCATATCAGAGTCTCAGTCCAGGCAGAACAGGTCCATTATGCGTGTTGAGATCACCGAAGAACCAGGATAGAGATGAGAAGAAATCAGAAAAGCAAAAATTGTTTTGCAAGTACTGTAAAGGGAATGATCATATCATAAAGAACTGTCCAAAACTGGCTACAAAAGAGGCAAAGAAAAAGGAGGCTAGAATGGTTGTTGCAGAAGCCTCTACACCAAAAACAGAGTCTACTAATCTTGTGCAGGAAGAAGAATGGGCGTTTACTACTGTTTGCAGTTTTGCCCCATCTTCTCATGAGCAGTGCATGTCTGCAGTGGACTCAGATGTTTGGTACTTTGACAGTGGGGCGACCAAACATATTACCTCGCAGCGCAGTTTCTTCTCTTCACTCGAGCTTGCCCCTACACGGAATACTGTCACATGCGCCAACAACTCCTCTTATCCTGTTATGGGAGTTGGTAAGATCATTCTGACTACTACTGATGGTAATTCTTTCACCTTGTCAGATGCTTTATTTGTGCCAAGGATCAAGAAGAATCTGTTATCAGTTTCTGCATTAGCCAAGATTGGCTTGGTTGTGAAATTTGTTGATGACAGATGTACGGTTCATGATCTCTCAAATGGCGATGTTATTATTGCTTCTGGCATTTTATGTTGTGGGCTGTATAAGCTCATAGACTATGAAAGATCTGTGAATGATTCGGCATGTGCAGTTCATGATTCTCAGGCTATGTCAGATGCAAAGCTTTGGCATGCACGCTTTGGTCATCTAAATTTTGCTAGTTTGCTACGCCTCAGAAATCTGATATGGTGTCTTCTTTGCCCAAGCTTGAGGCACCTGGAAAACATGTATGTGAAGGCTGTATTTTGGGCAAGATGCAGCATTCATCCTTTCCAAAAGATGGTTCAGTTCGGGCTACGCAAAAATTGCAGCTTGTACATAGTGATGTCTGTGGTCCTATGCAGACACCCTCTTTTCGGAATTATCTTTACTTCGTGACTTTCATTGATGATTTTTCCAGGCATGCATGGGTATATCCACTCAAAGCAAAGTCCGAAGTGTTCATGTGCTTTAAACAGTTTTTGGTTTTGGCTGAAAATTTGTCAACATGTAAAATGGGCACCCTCCGTTCTGATCGAAGGGGGGAATATATGTCTTCTGATTTTAATGCATTTCTGGCTGAACGTGGGATAAAACACCAGTGTACAGTGCCATATACACCTCAACAGAATGGAGTTGCTGAACGGAAGAACAGGTCACTCATGGAGATGGCGAAGTGTATGGTCAAGAGTCAGGCTTTACCACATAGTTTCTGGCTTGAGGCTGTCATGTGTGCAGCATATGTACTTAACAGGTGTCCCACTAAAGCGCTGCAATCTATCACTCCATATGAGGCTTGGCATGACCGCAAGCCATCTGTTGCTCATTTGCGTGTTTTTGGTTGTTTGGCATATGCATTAGTGCCTGAACAACATCAGAAAAAATTGGATGATAAGGCAGTAAAATGTATTTTTGTTGGGTACAGTTCTGAAAGTAAAGGCTATCGTCTGTATCATCCACAGACTAAACGCATTCTGGTTAGCCGTGATGTTGTCTTTGTGGAAGATGCTATTCAGCCATTGCTTTCATGTACTAAGGAGACATCTGTTAGCTCCAAAGACATGTATGATACCTTGATGCCTCTTTTTACAGGTGGACAGTCTAGTGCTGGTCCTAATGAGGCAACTTCTCAGCCTTTGCAGGTTTCATATGATGATGCAGATCATTCTATTTCTGATGCAGATTTACATGATGCACTTGTTGATGAGAGAGCTGATATTGAGCAGGCAAAAACTATGCCAAAATGGTTGGTGCAGACTTTGCGTGACAGCAAATTAGATGCACCTTTGTCATATCGTACTCGTTCAGGCTCTCATAGTGCCTCCTTTGCATCAGATTGCTATGCTATGGCTGCGTCTAGTCTCTGTGATGAGAATGAGCCTGTTTCTTTTGATGAAGCACAGAATTCAAAAAATTGGATGGCTGCCATGCAATCTGAATATGATGCTATAATGAAGAATGGTACATGGTCTTTATGTGACTTGCCTCCTAGCAAGAAGGCCATTGGCACTAAGTGGGTATACAAGCTGAAGCGTAAACTTGATGGTACAGTTGACAGGTATAAGGCTAGGCTTGTTGCAAAGGGTTATGCGCAGGAAAGAGGCATTGATTTTGATGAGACCTTTGCACCTACATGCCGTATGAGTACTGTTCGGAGCATTTGTGCACTTGCAGCCATCATGGTTTATGTGTACATCAGTTGGACATTAAAACAACATTTTTGAATGGTGACTTGCATGAAGAAGTGTATGTTTTTCAGCCCCGAGGCTTTGTGCAGAAAGGGCATGAAAACCAGGTGTGCAGGTTAAAGAAGGCATTATATGGTTTAAAGCAAGCACCACGTGCTTGGTATGAAAAGATACATGCCTATCTGGTTGCACATGGTTTTGTGAACAGTCCAACTGAAGGCACCTTATATGTTAAGCGTGCTCATGATGTGCTTCTGATGATTGTTGTCTATGTTGATGACATGCTGCTCACTGGTCCTATTGAGAAGCATATTGCTGATTTCAAGGCTGATTTGCATGCCTCATTTGAGATGTCTGATTTGGGGCATCTGCATCACTATTTGCGCATTCAGTTTATGCAAGTTGATGGTGGAATGACTTTGTGTCAAACGAAATATATTGACACATTATTGCAACGTTTTGGCCTTGAAGACTGTAAGCCTATTGCCACTCCTATGGAGACAGGTTTACGATTGAGTCTTCATGATGCTGGAGATGCATTTGATGTTGTTCTCTATCAGCGGGCTGTTGGATGCTTGATTTACTTATGCATTACTCGGCCAGATATTCAGTTTGCTATCTCACAGATGAGCAGGTTTATGCATTGCCCAGGAGTCACGCATTGGAAGGCGGTTAAGCGCATCTTTCGCTACTTGAGTGGTACTCGGCTAGTTGGGTTGTTTTATCCCAAGGGGGGATCACTACCGCCAGATTTGCATGCTTTTTTCTGACTCTGATTGGGCTGGTTGCTATGACACTCGTGTGTCCACCAGTGGTTTTTGCTTCATGCTTGGTAGCTCATGTATATCTTGGTTGAGCAAGAAGCAGCCTACTGTGGCCACTTCCAGTTGTGAGGCTAAGTATAGGGCATCTTTCACAGTGACTGTTGAGTGTGTGTGGCTCAGACGCCCTTATGGCTGATTTGGGTGTTGGCCAGTCTTTTGCCACCACCATCTTCACTGACAGTTAGAGCGCATTGGCAGTTGCGAGGAACCATGTGTTCCATGCTCGCACTAAGCACATTGAGGTGCATTATCACTATGTTAGGGAGAGGTTCTCTGCTGGGGAGATCAGCTTGGCATATGTGCCCACGTAGGAGAACATTGCAGACCTTTTCACGAAGACTCTGCCTAGGGAGAAGTTTGAAGCTTTCCGCAAAGCTTTGGGCTTACTTCCTTTTGTGGAGTGATTTCCACATAGCTTGGCACTTCCTTATACATGAGTGCCAGCTCCTTGTTCACCGCATCACTCCCAGGGGGGATTTGTTGATATATTTAGGTAGTGATGTGTGTGAACACACTAGGACCACCGGGGCACTTTTTTCTCTCTTTAGGAGGTTTTTTTCCCCGGCTTGTATATACGCCTATTGCCCTAATGGGCTACTTATCTTTGTACATTCTCTAGTAATACATTCAGTATTGTGTGTTGTGCTCCAAGCTTCTTCTTCTTCCTTGTGTTGTTTGCGTGCTTCCGCAGACGTCTAACTCCAAAATAAGCTTGTCGTCTTGGTGTCTTTTCAGCTTCATTTCTCTCTTTTGTGCGAGTATGCATTATCGAGAATCAATCCACATGTGGGTGCCCTCAATATGTTTTGTAAGAGGTTGAGGTAAAAAGTTCCATTTGATGCTTGAAGAGTAATGTACATGCAAGTTTCGACATTGATTTGCTTTGCATTTCATGAGTTATGCATTAATCATCCATATCCACTTTTATGTGTATATTCAACATGTAGGAGTATTTTTCACTTGGTTTGGATAGCTCCAAAACTATCTACTTCAAGCTTTGTAATTTTGAGAAGTGTTAAATGTTAATCGTTAAACTTCCAATTTCAGACTCAAAATACTTTCAAGTTCATACGTTTTCGAACCTTTCCTAACCATAAATTACCTCTTAGCCACGTGGGTCCTTGGGAGTGGTAGGGGTCTGTTAGACAGAGGCCCTGTACTATTTTCCCAACTTATTACACAATCATAATTACTTCTAGCGTCTTAGCTCCGTGCGCAATTCTGAACAACCGATGACTATTCGTTGTACTGGACTTAGAATTTCTGGACTAATCCTGCTATGATGGTCTGAGCAGTAGTCTGGTGACTTGTGTCCAATAGAATAATCTACTTCAGTAAACGAAGATCACCTAATACGTACTTCTTCAGAACAGACAGGTATACCAAACACATATATATATATACTGAAATTATACAACTCATCGTATACCAATTACGAGCAACAAATGTCCTGACAACAAGCGACTTGTTACAGGCTTAACAATGACCTACTCGCACTTCAACCATTACAGATGCTAGTTTTCCTGTGATCGGAATCAACAGTGAACGTAGACTACTGCATCGAACTTGGTCACTTACCAGAATGGTTAACATGCGATCAGTTCGAAACTACTTCCATACTTCCTTGTTCAGTATACTACTGACAAGTAACACACTGCACTTATTAACACTCAGAGACACACTCAACCATTACCGAACAGATTCGTAACACAAGATTACTAATTCGCAACTCTGCACTATAGAGTGAATAAACGACTAACCAAGCGCAGAACAGAACAGAAATCAACACAAACAATACTCAGAGCTTCACCATAGTGTAAGTAAACTCTGACAATTTCAGAAAGGGCATCCCTCTCTCTCTCTCTCTAAAACCATGGACACAAGCGTCTCTCTCTCCATTCTCTTTACATTGCTTTATATATCTTTTTCAAGATGCGCGTACCAACTTTTTTGCACGGATTTTGATAATTCCGGTATATCAGGCGGTCATTACGTCTGTCCCACTCCGGCGGTCGTCTAACACTGGCACGCACGGTGGACTCGAACCCGCAAGTTCCACAAAAATTTTTTCAGAGTTATGTTCAGACTCATTAATGATGTTGGGAGCACCCTGTAGATTCTGTAAACTAACAGTATTTTCTTCGCCACTTTGGTGCGTCTGATTGTTTGTGTTAGTGTTCTGCTCCCGATTCACATGTGTCTGCACCTGTAACAGTTCTCTTTGCAATTCTTGAATCGTCTGTTTGTATTCTTCAAGCTGATTTTCCTGTCGTTTGATGACTGTCATGAGATCGTTTTCATGGTTGGACAAAAAACAGGACCGCCTTTGATCAATTGGGGAAACAAGTATACTCAACCATCTTCTACGAAAAAGTTTCCAAGTATCATGTACATGATTATACAATTGTTGTTTCAGTGACTCTATATCTATCTTTGTCATCAACGTGGCATCCAATTCAACGCCTTCATTATTTAATAACTGGGTTTCCATTTCCTGTAAAACTTGTATTCTGGAACGCAGAACTACATGTTCTTCCTGCATTGTAGCATTCATCATGGAAAAATTTATCATCTCTTCTTGGATTTGTTTCTACACTGCTACCTGCCATGGTTCAAAATCTTGAATAGACCTTGTGGTCTCGATCAAAGCTAGCACTAGTTGTTTGTGGTCATTCTGCATTTCCTTCAATAAACCGTCCTTGCTATTCACAGCATCCTGTAATTGTTTATTCTGTTCAATCAATGAATTGGAATGATTTTTATTGACAGTTACCTGTTCTTGTATGTTCTGAATACTTTCCTGTTGTTGCAGTAGGAAGTCCGAAACTTCCTACAACTTATTCTGCATTGTTCTCATGTTATTATCCGAACAATTACTCTGCAATATTTTCGCACTTACCTGTTGTGATGGATCCTCCATTCTTCTTTTGGTTGATAATTTAAAAGGGGTTCCCAAAATAGGCGACTGTTCACCGCCATCTGTTATCGGAAAAAGACTGTCCGGCATTTCTGCTATATCCTCGGGCTCTGCTATCTGTTCTTGCCCTGGTCTGCTCAGTGTCTGATTACAATTATTACTTACCGGTTGATATTTGATTAAGTGTGCATATTCGAATAAAGCAGCTAAAAAGACTGACAGACGACTACATTTTTGGGACCTGCGCTTGTCCCCGACAAAAATCTGTGTATACAAGTGGTTATACAGCCAGTGAGCCCAGCTGACTTTACCACCTCCTTCTGCATGTACTAAGGGTGAAAAATTCTCTCTAGACATTAAATCAAATCTGACGATAAAACACAGTCTCTCTAAATACCATTTGAATTGTTCACGCCGAATGCATGCTGCTTTTTTCATCAGGTAATATTTTCTACGACCTTCGCAGTTTCCAAAATCCTTTCTCATGTCGTCATTCGAACAATTAGGAATACTGTCATCGTCATACAGAGGCACTTGAAATATTGCTGCGACTAATTGCGGTGAAAATTGTACCTGATTTAGAATTTGTCCTTTTGTTTGTCGCATAATCTGCAAGTGAGTCGTTGCATCTTCATTACCTGTCCAGCGCTCCCATGGTAGCTTGGCAAACTGTAGTAGTCCGATTCTCTGAAGCCAGTTCTTATTCCTCATAGAATGTATGTCGAGTTCTATTTTGAAATCGGTGAATAATGCTTTGTTGTTATGTTGTGCCTTTGTCGTTGCACAAGTCGTTGAATCATCGGTATCATTCTGTAATGTAGTATCAGTGTCGTCTGATGTAGGCACTATCATTCTCTGTGCAGTTGCTCTCCTCCTGAGTCGCCATCTTAGGATATCTGATTCAGACATGGTTGCAAGACTCGCCGAAAATAATATGCTGGAAGTTTGTTAACTAGCACCCAAGCTCGAAGAATACTATGCTAGGCATACGCATTTTATAAGCACCAGAGCTTGAACTGCCATTTGCTGGAATGATTATATTTCATTCGGTCATGACACTTCATTCCCTTTACCAAAATTGTAGCATAAGTAAAAATCATCATTCTGCATTTTATTCCGTAGATCGATGTTGGACTTAGCAAGTCTTTTACATGTGCGAAAAAGTATCATGAAACAAAACCTTGATATCATACTCAATTCAAACTCATCATTACATTGCGAAATCGCATGACCGAATTTTACTATTCTTCTATGAGACCTTCGAGGTACATATTCCTGGCTAATCTAAATGTACGAGCTATTTTTTTCTTAAGGGTTTCTAATAATTGCTTCAGAGTGTCGGGTTCTAAAATCTGCGCATCGATTCTGACGGAACTAAGTGCAATTGCTTCGGTGAGCAAAATTTCGGCCTGTGTTTGCAAAAAAGCCTCCTGTAAATAAAAATCGTTTGATAATGCCGCATCTCTTGCTGTCTTCATGTCCGTTATTTGTTTCTGCATCTCATTGATTCTGTCTTTCTGGTTGCGTACCTGATTATCTATTCTTCCAAACTGTTGGGTCTGGAATTCTATGGTTTGGTAGTAAGCATCTCGTTCTTTGCGGACATTTGCTAAGTCCTTCTTATATTTAGATTCTCTGTTTAGTTGGTGTTTCAGCATGTTGTTGACATCGTCTAAGGATTCTTTTGTTCTTTGTAACTCTTCTACTGCCTGCTTTGCTTCTCTCTGCTTCTCTTGGTATTTCTGTACGGTGTCTTGTAATTGGAGTCTTGTTTCTTCCAGTAGATTTCCTAGTGCTATTCTTGTATCGTCTGTATCTTTGATTGTTTGCTTTAACTTTAGTATTTCGGTGTCGGCAGCTGTCAGTAGTTCGTCTTTTTCAGCCAGTGCCTTATCTCTTTGGTTTGAGTGTTCTTCTTGTGCTTGGAGCGAAGCCTGTAGTTGCTTGATCTACTCACATAGTGCATGATTTTCTGCTCTTGCTGCTTGTAACTCTTCTTGAAGAGGGGTGATATCCGCCTCCATTAATTCCAATTTCCTTTGGAATTCTTCTCGTGCATCATCTGTGACTTGTTTCAGGTGTTGGGGTAGTTGTTGGGATAGGTTTATCAGTAGTCTACCCATAGCTTCTAATTCTGAAAAAACTGGAACGGGGTGGGGTGGCAGAGGAGGGCGAGGTTGCGAGGAGGTTCCGGTGAGGAGTTGTTGTGAATTTGGAGGTGAATAGTTGAGGGAGGATGTGGAGGCTTCAGAAGTTCCGGTGTGGTGACTGGGCTTGATGGGACTGTGGGGTGGTTCAGGTTGGGAAATGGGTTTAACAGGCAGTGTTTTGGGGAGGGTAGAGTCAGTAGTTTGTACCTTGTTTGTTTCTGCATTGTTTGCTTCTGTGGATTCCATTGCCTTCAGTAGATTGTCTAGTGCATCTTGATGAGATTGCTGTTCATCTACCTGTTGCTCTGATTCTTTTTCGATCGAAATTATTTCTGTTTCTGCTTGATGTTGTTGTTCGTGTTGCTCAGTCGATGATTCATTATGCATTGAAGTAGCTGTATCATGGAATGTCTCTTCTTTGTTCTTTTCTTCTTCTTTATCGTCCTCTCTGTCCTTTCCGGCTGAGCCCTGTGCTTCGCTTTCGGAGGAACTAATCCTGATTCGTTTCCGGCGAAACAACTGATTGAGCTCTTCTTCATCTTCTTCTTCCTCGTCTTCTAGTAGCTGAACTGACTCTTCCGGCCTGAAAACTGGTCCTCGTGGTGGTGGTTGAGCGGCGAGTATGGTTGGGAAAAGGAAGGAAAGGATGTGGGGAAGTCTGGATCGAGGGGTGGTTCCTTTGTTGACTTGTTTCATGATGGCGACGCACTCCTTATGGATTCGGTGAAAGAAAAATGAGGCGAAATTAACGGGTTCTCGTGCGGCAAGATCGATGGCGGAATAGAATGGGCGGGAGATACCGTATGTGCGTTTTTGGAGGTTAAGAATGACAACTAAGAACTGTAATGTGATTTTTTCAGGTTCGGGGCGACAGAGAATGGCGTATTCATTTGATGAATGGCGGAGGGAAAGTTCGGTCATGCGGCCTATGGGGATACTTGGGCCATTCTCGCGGCCTTGTGGAGTGAGGCGGAAGGCTTCGGCGAAGGCCTGGAAGGTTATTACGGTTCTAGATGGTAGGGAGGGGAAGAGCCATTGTCGGTCAGCGATGGGGGATTGGGCGATGGCAGAGATGAGTTGTGCGAAGAAGGGATGGGCTTCCACTGAGTGCCATGGCAGCTCAGCGAAGTTGGTCAACCCTCGGATACGCAGGTACTCTCCTACCTCAGTAGGGATACCATCACAAAAGGCTGTGTAGTTCGCCAATGCTTCCATTGGGCACGCGAACACGAATACACAGAGCACAGAGCGCGAGTACACAGAGCACAGAAAACACAATTACAAGCACAAAAACACCATAGCGTTTTTTTTGGCGCAACCGAAGAGCTTAAGTACAGATATTACGGTGGGGGTAGGAAGTGAGGGTTATCATTGTGCGGTGCTGGAATGATACTGCTTTCAATTTGGCGTGCATGCTTGAGTAAAGGAGGGCGGCTTATGACAAAACGCGGCTATTAAAAAGAAAGAACTGCAGGAAAAATAAAGAAAAAAAAACAAAAAAGATGCGGTCCACCGCCGAATGTTTTAATGCGGGCTAGCGGCATGTTGATACGGCCGCAGCTTCGAGCCATTGATTACTTTTGGAAGTGAATTTCCGGTCAACGTAGTCAACCGAAAAGTGGCTGGACCGATTTGTTCTGAGATTTTGTAAGGGCCGAACCACCGTAATTTGAATTTGCTTGCGGATCTATTTGACTTTGCATTATAGAAAAGTACAAGCTGTCCTACCGAAAATACTGGAGTTTTCAGGTTTCGATCGTGTGTCCTTGCCTGTCTTAGTTGAACTTCATGCATTGTTAAGAAACTGAGCCATCTGTGTTCGTCTAATTCTCTGAGCGTGTCCAACCGAAATGACAGTGAGTCTTCCGGTAGCAGTTTTTGGGTAATGGCTACTCGTAAACTTGGTATAACTATCTCCATTGGTGCTATTGCTTCTAAGCCGTAAGCTAATTTGAAAGGTGTCAATCCTGTTGTTACCTTGTAGGTAGTTCGGTATGCCCATAACACTGCAGGTAGTAGTTGATCCCATCTTTCTGGTGCTTCCATGATCAGTTTTCGGAGGATATTCAATAGTGATTTGTTTGTACTTTCGGCCAAACCATTGGCACGAGGGTAATACGGAGAGCTGAGTTTGTGTGTCACCTGGAAGGATTGGGTGAGTGCTTTCATTAATTGATTTACAAAGTGAGTACCTTGATCTGTCACCAATTCGAGTGGTAAGCCAAATAGTGGGAAAACATCATTTAACAGACATTTTGCAACTGCAACCGCTGTATGAGTCTGTAAAGCCCAAGCTTCTGCCCATCTTGTTGCATAATCTGTACAGGTTAGTATGTATCTGTTGTTGCTGAAGACTGCTGGAGGTGTGATTGGACCGATAAAATCTAATCCCCATTTTTGAAATGGTTCAAGTGGCATAATAGGCTGCAAGGGGAAGAAGTGTCGTTACAGTGGTTGTCCAGACCTTTGACAAGTATCGCAGTGTTTGACAAATTGGGCCACATCTCTGTACATAGTTGGCCACCAGAGACCTCCTTGCAGAATTTTTCAATGAGTCAAATCTGTGGCAAAGTGACCACCAGTAGGGGTCGAGTGAGCCATCGTGATGACTGAGTTAATTTCATGCGGAGGGACACAGCGGAGTAGGATTCCGGTGTGATCTACATAATATAGTTCTCCAACAACTAACCGGAATCGGCGACTAAAGACTGCAATTTTCCTTCGTACTGCCTTAGCGGTCTCGGATGGAAAGCATCCTTCGGTGAGAAAAGTTAGAATCTGATCATAATATGTAGGTGGTACTTGTGATTCGGCAGTCTTATCAGTCAGTGGCTCAGAACTATAAATCGCTGGAGTTGTGTCATCTATGCCTATCGGAGCTTCACCGGAATCTAGATGAGATAGGAAATCTGCTAAGGCATGTGCATTTCCGGGTCGGTGAATAACTTCATAATCGAATTCCTGCAAGAGTAGCACCCATCGTGCTAAGCGTCCGCCTAAATGTTGTTGTCTTACTAGATAGACGAGGGCAGCATGATCCACATGGAATGTGAATTTCTGGCCTAGTAGATAATGTCTGAATTTTTTGATGGAGTAAATTAATCCTAGACATTCTCTTTCGGTGGTAGAATAATTCCTTTCTGCAGGTGCAAGCCTTCTGCTGGCATAATAAACAGGGCGAAACCACTTATGTGTTTGCTGCATCAGAATACTGCCGATCGCAATATCTGAAGCGTCGACAAAAACACGGAACAGATTGTCCCAGTCCGGTGGTTGTAAGATTGGTGCCTGCGTCAATAAATACTTGAGTCGATCAAATGTGGTTTGGCATTCTTGAGTCCATTCGAACTGTCGGGGAGTTTTTGTGATTAGCCTGTTCAGTGGTACAGCCAGATGAGCAAGCCACCGTAAGTGTCTGCCGTGCCACCGTATTTGACCCATAAAACGCATTACTTCTTTTGGAGTGGTGGGTGCCGGGGCTTCTAAAATTGCTGAAATCTTATCTGAATCTACTTGGATACCTTGTGCCGATACAATGTGGCCAAGTAACTTGCCACATGAGACCGCAAACACTGATTTGTTTGGGTTCAAGCAGAGTCTATATTCTCTGCATTTTTGAAAGCAGCTCCGTAAATGGAACATGTGTGCTATCATTTTCTCGAAAATTGAAAAATCATCGAGATATACTTGCATAAATGAAGTCAGATAAGGAGAAAATATCTCTTGCATACATCTTTGAAATGTGCTTGGTGCGTTTCTCAATCCAAACCACATTACCGTACAAGCAAAGACACCCCAATTAGTAATGAAGGCAGTTTTTGGTATATCCTCTTCAGCCATTCTAACCTGATTGTAACCACTGTATCCATCTAAGAATGAATACATTTCATGTCCTGCTACTCTATCAAGCATGGTATCCAGAAAGGGGATCAGGAAAGGATCCGGTACTGTTGCTGCGTTTAATTTTCGATAGTCTACACAGATTCGCAGTTGCTTATTTTTCTTTGGCACGATCACAATTGGTGAAATCCATTCAGCATGTTCTACTGGTACGATGAATCCAACTTTTAATAATCTATCAAGTTCGGCTTTTACCTGTGATGCATAATTGGGATTCATCGGGTAGCTGGGCTGCTTATTCGGTTTAGCTTCAGGCTTCAACATGACTCTGTGCTGATAGATGCGCGGATCTAATCCTTTCATATCTTTGTAATCCCATGCAAAGACGTCTGAGAATTCGCGAAGTAGTCGAATCAAATCAGCTTTAAATGTTTCCGGTAAGTTTTGCCTTATCTTTACAGGTCGTGGATGATCTACGTCTCCTAGATTGTACGAGGTCAACTGGTCTTCGGAGACATAAAACTGTTGTGGTTTCTCTGTATCGTCTGTTGACTTGAATAGTGATTGTAATTCGTCGTCATGTGTTGAAACAGTATCTTCCTGCTTAGAATTCCCGGTGATCGGTACAATTGTACAAACTGAAGTACTCCAGTTATCTATCACGGACTGTAGATCAACAGTCCCTAAGGTCATTAAATCAGCATTATTCTTCAGAAATTCCTCTTCTTCATCATCTGATAGTCCATCTAACATGTGGACTGGTTCAACAAAATATGGTCTAGCGTGTAGTTTGCAAGGTTGTATAGCATCTAATTTTACCACATATCTATGATTGGCATCTTTAAATGTAAGCTCTTGTGCAGACAAGTCCTATACTACCTTTGCATGCTTCAGCCAGGGTCGACCGAAAAGAAGGTTGTAATCCAAAGTGGATTCTGGCAGATCTAGTATAACAAAGGTCATTTTAAAGGTCGTACCTTGTAAAGTGATGGGTACATTTCGCACAAGTCCTACAGGATGGACTCTAGATTGATCTGCCATTCTGACAAAAAATTGAACTGGTTCGATTTCGGTCCATCCTAACCTTTTGCATAATGCTGAGGTCGCAATGTTAACACCAGAGCCTCCATCAATCAATACTTGCGTGATCTTATGCTTCTTATACCATACTGTAATTAAGGGAACTGAATGATCAACCGTAGAATCAGGTTCCGGTTGAACTGCTGCTGTCGCGGGAATACAAGAAGGTACAGGACTGAACTGTTGCTGGAACTGTTGTTGAATCCCAGGTACTAATGCCAGTAGTTGGCCGAGAGGCAGAGTGATAGATGCCTTGGATAAAATTTCCCAGGCCTGTTGAGATTGTTTGTCCTGCTCCTTTGAACTTGAGGTTTCTGCTGATGTAGAAGTATCTGCTGTTATGTCTACTGCTTATGATGGCTCCACTGCTGCTTCCTTTTGTTGGGTTCCTTCCTTTGTCGAAGAGGCCTGAGTCACCGGAATAGGTTCTGGGAACACTGGTGATTCTGTTGCGGTCCAGTGACTAGCCTTGTTATACATCCTATGTTGTTCTCGTATCCCTGGTTCGAATATTTCTGCTGCCGACTGCAGTTGTTTACCAGATCGGGTCTGGACTGTAGCAGTCTGTGTTTCTACCGGTGTGATTCGTACCATGTTGGCCATTGGGTTTTGCCGCTCCTTCTTCCTTTGATCATACTCAGCTGCATCCTTGCAAAATCTTCTAATGTGCCCGAATTCACCACAAAAATGACAGCGTGGTGGTGGTAAATTGGGATTTTCCGGTGGTGGCCCGTTCTGCCAGCGATTTGGATTATAGTTGTTATTCCTCTGTCCTCGGTAATTTCGATATCCTTGCTGCTGGTTGTTTCTCATTTGAGGAGGCACATAATGATTGGCTGGCTGCCCTTGTTCCTGGATAATTGCATTGACAGCCGCTATTCCCTGTACTCTAGCATTGTATGCGCAGTTTTCGGTGGTGTGTCCGGCAATGTTGCAGATAGCGCAGAATGTCTGATTAAGTGCGCAATTGGTGCTGGTATGTCCTGAATTTTTGCATGTGGTGCAATATACTTGTTTGGTCATATTTTCAGCAACATGTCTGTTTGTTTTTACCCACTCCAGATCTTCTATAAATCCGTCGACTTTGTTTTCCAGCTGCAGAGTCATTGCGATGACTGCATCAAGTGTCATAGCTCCGACACATCTTATGATCATGATCTGCTTAAGTTGAGGAACCAAGCCATTGATGAACCACTGAGTAATAACATCATCTGGTAAGTTAGCATGAGCCGGTGGTAGCTGCCTTAAGTGTGTTCTGAAAAGGGTAGCATATTCTTGTACAGATTGATTCACCCTCTGTCTGTTATTCTGCAGATAATCAAAAATTTCGGCTGGATTCTTTTTTAACCTGAATCGCTGCAAAAAAGCATCTCGAACTGCTTCGTAGGTGCCGAAATGATTAATATCATATTCTGTGAGCCACTTGGCTGCTTCATTGACAAGTGTAGATTGAAAGACAATGGCTTTGTAGGCCGGATCCGGTGGATGGTTGAGGACGGCGTAGCTTATCTCGAAAGTGCGTACGTGAGGATCCGGATCATCTCCTGGAAATCCACCAAACTTCGTGTATGTCACTCCCGTTGGAGGTGGCCTGGGTTGACATAACTGTTGTTGTTGTTGTCCGTTCATCGTGAATGTATTATAACTTCTGTCTGTATTTCTGGTCTGAATATTTGAACTACCGGAATCTATATCGTCTGATGGCACACTTTCCGATGAAATAAGCTTGCTTACTATGCTGCTAATTTCTGTTTCAAACAGCCTTCCTTTTTCCTTGATGTCCAGTGTATGAAAACTTGCTTCCAAGCACGGCAGTTGGGCTGAAGATTCAGCAAAAAATGCTAATTCGTCACCGAATAACTGAGATTCTCTTATCGAGATATCACCGGGATAAACCAAACTTGTGCCCGAATGCGGTGTCTTTTTGCCTTCGCTGATTTCTTTGCCTAGGGTGTGTCTAATCGTAAGTGAATCTAAATCTTTTTCCAAGAGTGTTAAACTAGCTTCCAACTGCGACTTCGTAGGTTCTGGAATTACTATATCTTCGACAGACTGTGCCGAAATAGTACTGGAATGTACCAGAGACGTAACACGTTCTACCGGAATATGACCGGAATCAGCTTTAATGTTCTAAACTTTCTTGACAATTGGGTCAGTTCTAGTTGTACTTCTACCTTCCAGAGTTGTCTTTAGTACTCCAGACTGATGGTTCTTGGGGTACGTTTCGCCAGACCGAGTAACCGGCATTTATCATTTTCCGTATTAATCGTGGAATATTACTAACGAAACAGTTTGCAACAATCTGGTTCTGTTGCTACTGACAATCAAACAATAATCTGATTTTGACAGATGACTGACAATCTTGATGCCACTTTCCCACAGACGGCGCCAAATGTTAAATGTTAATCGTTAAACTTCCAATTTCAGACTCAAAATACTTTCAAGTTCATACGTTTCCGAACCTTTCCTAACCATAAATTACCTCTTAGCCACGTGGGTCCTTGGGAGTGGTAGGGGTCTGTTAGACAGAGGCCCTGTACTATTTTCCCAACTTATTACACAATCATAATTACTTCTAGCGTCTTAGCTCCGTGCGCAATTATGAACAACCGATGACTGTTCGTTGTACTGGACTTAGAATTTTTGGACTAATCCTGCTATGATGGTCTGAGCAGTAGTCCGGTGACTTGTGTCCAATAGAATAATCTACTTCAGTAAACGAAGATCACCTAATACGTACTTCTTCAGAACAGACAGGTATACCAAACACATATATATATATACTGAAATTATACAACTCATCGTATACCAATTACGAGCAACAAATGTCCTGACAACAAGCGACTTGTTACAGGCTTAACAATGACCTACTCGCACTTCAACCGTTACAGATGCTAGTTTTCCTGTGATCGGAATCAACAGTGAACGTAGACTACTGCATCGAACTTGGTCACTTACCAGAATGGTTAACATGCGATCAGTTCGGAACTACTTCCATACTTCCTTGTTCAGTATACTACTGACAAGTAACACACTGCACTTATTAACACTCAGAGACACACTCAACCATTACTGAACAGATTCGTAACACAAGATTACTAATTCGCAACTCTGCACTACGGAGTGAATAAACGACTAACCAAGCGCAGAACAGAACAGAAATCAACACAAACAATACTCAGAGCTTCACCATAGTGTAAGTAAACTCTGACAATTTCAGAAAGGGCATCCCTCTCTCTCTCTCTCTCTCTCTCTAAAACCATGGACACAAGCGTCTCTCTCTCCATTCTCTTTACATTGCTTTATATATCTTTTTCAAGATGCGTGTACCAAATTTTTTGCACGGATTTTGATAATTCCGGTATATCAGGCGGTCATTACGTCTGTCCCACTCCGGCGGTCGTCTAACAGAAGTATCAAGATTCATCGTGTTAGGGACATCACAATTGTCTACGGAGGCATTCTATTGCTAGAAATTTGTGAGAAAACATCGTGATTCCCACATATTCAATGTTTGGGACATCACAATTGTTTTGATCCATCATGATTTCCCAATTTCTTGACGGGATAGACAACATAATTGCTTTCTATGTGGAGATCAAGGCATCAGAACATCTCCAACACATCATGATTTCCCTTAGTTTGGGGATATTGTGACCCAATTTATCATGATTTCCCTTGGGAAATCACAAATTGTCATATTTTGGAGGCATCATAGGTCAAGACATTGCAATTTCCTTGAGACGTTTGTTGGAGTTTGGGGATCAAGAATGCACACAAACAATATGAGGAAGAAGAATATGTTTAGGAGCACAACACAGAGTGTATCATTAGGTTTGGAATGTACAACAATACATAGCCTATTGTGTCCTCTCATAACTAGAGAACTACAAACTAAAGCTAAAATCAAACTAGATATAAGTAGTAAGGTCACTCAAGATCCTAATCTAAAACCACAAGGGGATGAGAGATGCATGTCTCCACTCAATCAACTCCAACCATATATATAGCTCTAGGCCAAGGGGGTGCATGTACTTGGACACTTCCAAGTGTCTCTCATATGGACACTTGCCTAAGGTCCAACCACATGGTATCACATAGTATAACATGGATACTTAATCAAATGAGCCTTCTCCTATCACATACACCCCAAGTTGGCACTAGGAGAAGCTTCTCCAAGTCTAAGGTTTCCACACCTTAGGATAAATCAAGCGTAAGGTTGAAACCCTTCAACTAAAAGCTCAAATAATCAAACTACCTCAAGGGTTCATAGCATTGTCTTGGAGAAACTTTGCCAAGGCTTTCTCAATAAACTCCAAGGGTCCCTCCAAGTGACTTTGGACCCTCCAAAACCATGTATTTTGCAACTTGGACCTATAAGTATACAACATTCATCCCCCCTTTAACTAATCTTATCCTCAAAAATGTGTATAAGTATATTATGTGGAGTATTCCACCATGCCCCATGATCAATCTCATCGATTATGGTCTTTTATCTCTCATTTGCCTTTATCAGAAGGTCATAATATCCATAATTATGATCTGGAAAGATGGAATTCGTGTGTGGCATACTCCCTACCCAAATAACTCTAAACACCATTTACCTTTGCACTTGAAAAACTAAATCAAGTGCAAAGTATGGAAAGAATGATAAGGGTGGATTAAAACATCCCTGCCCAATTCAATGTTTTGCTATGTGCAAACTGTTGATATATGTAGGTAGTGATGTGTGTGAACACTCTAGGACCGTCGGGGCACTTTTTTCCCTCTTTAGGAGGTTTTCTTTCCTGGCTTGTATATATCCCTATTGCCCTAACGGGCTACTTATCTTTGTACATTCTCTAGTAATACATTCAGTACTGTGTGTTGTGCTCCAAGCTTCTTCTTCTTCCTTGTGTTGTTTGTGTGCTTCCGCAAGATGTCTAACTCCAACAATTAGTATTAGAGCATGTCGCTGCTTCATCTAGGGCATTGTCGACACCTCTCTGCTTGCGATCTCAGAATCGCACGAATTTTGGTGAGCATACTCAGCGTGTTTTTGAGATCAAAACAACTTCGCTCTATCATGATTTGAGCTCGTTTTGGCCTCCGAACGCACTATTGCAGTGCTTGTGCAATCTATTTTGTCTTTTTGTGCCAAATTTATATACCTGTTTCGATTCGCTAGTATGACCGTCTCAAAGTGTGCTACAGGTTTAGCAGAACTCGTCTGGGCAATTTTGTTCAACTCTTTGAGATGCAGTCAATTTTTTGCATCAAGGTATTTTATTCACCAGCCATGGTTGAAAGTAGTGATGTATTCCTATGTTGGCTTTTGAGGATAAGTTGGATGGTACCAACTACCCATTGTGGGTTTATATGATGCGACATGTATTGGTTGCAAAAGGACAGTGGAACATTGTGCAGGGTGTTGAAAAACGTCCTATCACACGTGCAACTGTTACAACTGTAGTTACTAAAGCTGATGTAGAAGGTGTCCAAAATGATGATATTCTGCATATTCATATTTGTGCTGCGGTTTCTGTTGCACCTACTACATAGAAAATTTGTTGGGATGGCAGAGATGCCCGGGTACGTGCCATTATTCCTCACATACGCTCTTGTAGAACATCTAAGGATGCTTGGGATACACTTACCACATTGTACCAAGCTAGGAATGAGGCTCATGTTGCTTACCTCCGAAAACAGTTGGAGAGTGAGCACATGAATGAAGGTGATTCTATGGACAATTTTCTAACAAGGATCATAGACTTGAAGGAATAGTTGATTTCTGTTGATGAGGTTATACTAGATAGCTCACTTGTGGAGACCGTTTTGAATGGTCTTCCTTATTCATATCAAAGTTTTGCTTCTACTCTTTGGTTGATGATGAAAGGCAATCCAAATGCCTTGTCATTTGAGGAGTTAGCCTCTAATCTATTGCAGGAAGATCAGTCCAGGCAGAACAGGTCCATTATGCGAGTTGCAGATCAAGCTTTCCTAGCTAGTTAGAAGGGCAAAGGAAAATGGAGCTTTTCAACTAGTAAGCAGAAATCTGTTAATTCTACACAATCAAAGAGGGAAGACAAAGATGAAAAGAAATTAGAAAAGTAGAAATTGTTTTGCACGTACAGTAAAGGAAATGATCATATCATAAAGAACTATCCAAAACTGGCTACTAAAGAGGCAAAGAAGAAAGAGGTTGGAATGGTTGTTGCAGAAGCCTCTACACCAAAAACAGAGTCTGCTAATCTTGTGCAGGAAGAAGAATGGGTGTTTACTACTGTTTGCAGTTTTGACCCATCCTCTCATGAGTAGTGCATGTCTGTAGTAGACTCGGATGTTTGGTACTTTGACAGTGGGGCAACCAAACATATTACCTCGCAATGCAGTTTCTTCTCTTCACTCGAGCCTGCCCCTACGGGGAATACTGTTACATGTGCCAACAACTCCTCTTATCCTGTTATGGGAGTTGGTAAGATCATTTTGACTACTACTGATGGTAGTTCTTTCACTTTGTCAGATGCTTATTTGTGCCATGGATCAAGAAGAACCTGTTATCAGTTTCTGCATTAGCCAAGATTGGCTTGGTTGTGAAATTTGTTGATGACAGGTGTACAATTCATGATCTGTCAAATGGCGATGTGATTATTGCTTCTAGCATTTTATGTCATGGGCTGTATAAGCTCATAGACTATGAAAGATCTGTGAATGATTCGGCATGTGCAGTACATGATTCTCAGGCTATGTCAAATGCAAAGCTTTGGCATGCACGCTTTGGTCATCTGAATTTCGCTAGTTTGCTACGCCTACAAAAATCTGAAATGGTGTCCTCTTTGTCCAAACTTGAGGCACCTGGAAAACATGTTTGTGATGGCTCTATTTTGGGCAAAATGCAGCGTTCCTCATTTCCAAAAGATGAATCCATTCCATGCAGCATATGTACTTAATAGGTGTCCCACTAAAGCATTGCAGTCTATCACTCCATATGAGGCTTGGCATGTTCACAAGAAATCTGTTGCTTATCTGTGTGTTTTTGTTTGTTTGGCATATGCATTAGTGCATGAACAACATCATAGGAAATTGGATGATAAAGCAGTAAAATGTATTTTTGTTGGGTAGAGTTCTGAAAGTAAAGGCTATCATCTGTATCATCCACAGACTAAACACATTCTAGTTAGCCGTGATGTTGTTTTTGTGGAAGATGCTATTCAGCCATTGCTTTCATGTACTAAGGAGACATCTATTAGCTCCAAAGACATGTATGATACTTTGCTGTCTCTTTTTACAAGTGTATAGTCTAGTGCTGGTCCTAATGAGGCAACTTCTCAGCCTTTGTAAGGTTCAAGTGATAATGGAGATCATTCCATTTCTGATGTAGATTTCGGGAATCTTACCAAAATAAACTCCTATTCTGTTTGTAATTACTTGAAGTGAGTATACAAGAAGTAAGGAAGTGATGCGTGAACTTCCTTCACTGAGTGAACTCTTTCTGAAGTTTAAGAGAAAACTTCTCCGGTTCAGAATGTCCTTTTTAGGTTAGACTTTGTACTGTGTGTACATATCCATTTCACCGAAATCCTTGACGAACTGATAGTAGAGATGTCTAGACAAACCTTTAATTTACTCTACGAGATATACTTTGTTGTTCTATCGGAAAACACGTTTTTTGAGAAAACTGTAACTGACCAAAACATTCGTTTACTGAGATAGTACCGAGGGACACGTTTACTAACGAACTGTAACTGTTAACGATTAACGAACTTTCTACCGTAACACAAAAATACTCAGAGTTCTTCACATACGAACAGTGCACGCAAACTTCCACATGAACATGTGTTTTCTATTAGAGAAGATGTGTACAAATTAGCTTGGCCTCTTCTTGCTCAAGCTATGGAAACTCTCCTACACTGAGTAGTTTCTCTTTACTATCTCTCTCAGATGAATACTTGATATTTCAGGTTTCTGTTATTCATCTGTACATACGCGATCTCTGGCGTCTTCTCACTTTTCTCATCTCTCTGTTCTCTCCTTCTCTCTTTTTGACCTCTGTATGTGCTCTATTTCAGCCCAAAGATAATTTGGACAATCCTTTTCCTTTAGCATAGCTCGTGCAAACTCAACTGGAGTTCGGTTCCTTCTTTCTGCTACACCATTTTGTTGTGGTGTGTACCTGCAGGTTATTTCTCTCTTAATACCTGCATTCCAAAGATAGTCATTGAACTCTCGGGAGAAGTATTCTCCCCCTCCATCAGACCTCAGTCTCTTCAGCTTTTGTCCTGTGATTCTTTCAGCATATGCATGAAAGTGTTTGAAAGCTCCAAACACTTCTGATTTCTCTTTCAAAACATAAAGAGTTATCCATCTTGTAGCATCATCAATGAATAAAACATAATACCTCGATCCACTGATTGATCCTTCTTTTGTGGGACCCCATACATCTGTATGAATGAGTTCGAGTACTCCGTCATGTTTGAATCCTTTCTTCTGGAAAGGTAACCTGTGGGCTTTTCCCATCTGACATGCTTCGCACTTATGAATCATATGTTGATTGTGTACATTCGGTAATCCCAGTACTGACTGATTTGCAATCATAGCTTTAATTCCTTTTTCATTGAAATGACCTAATCTCTTATGCCAGAGATCAAGTTCTGTAATCACCTTTTCACCATGTGTGAGCAACGCTTGGCCAATGTTCCCTTGTACTTTTAAAGTAAAGAGTCTGCCTTCTTTCTTACCAGAGACAATCTGATTATATCCGTTCTCGGGATCTTCTACAAATACTCCTTCATTTGTAAATCTGACCTGAAAACCTTTCTCAACTATCTGTCCTACACTAATTAAATTTTTCGGTATTGTCGGAACATACAAAACATTGGTTAGCAAATCTGCTCCACTCTTACATTTCACTTTTGTCTTCCTCTTTGAAGGTTATTCTGATATCTTCCGCTTCTGCCTCTGCTATTACTGTTCTGATTTTGATTTGATCCTTGTTGATTGTGCCAGCAATCATGAGCCAAATGATTACTTAGTCCACAGATCCAGCAAGCCTTCTTGTTGTTATTCTGGCTACTTCTTCCTCTTCCAAAACTTCTTGCTCTTCCTCTGCCGGTGCCTTTACCTCTTGCATAATAAGCCTGAGAACTCGACTCTTCTTCGTCTTTTGACTTACCTTTGTCTTTCTTCTTGTTCTTCATGTACATTGCAGAACTTTGTCCTTTATCTGCATCTCCTTTCAAGTCTTTCTCATATGTGAGCATCAAACCAAGCAACTGATTTAAATCTGGTACAAAATGATTTAAAGGAAGTTCAGTTGAGAGTACGAAAGGTTTACCACCTTTCATCTCCTCTCAAACCTGTTAGCAGTTGCGCTATCAATCTGTGATCTTTGACATCTTCATTTATGGATCCAAGACTATATGCTAGATCCTTCATCTTAGTAACATAGTCACTAATGCTTTGACTCGCCTTCTTTTTGAACGTTGTGAACTCGGACCATAAGCTAGCCTTCCTAGCTTTCATAGTATTTTGGAAGTGATCTTCCAATGCACTCCATATATCCTCCGCTTTCTCCAGACCTCTAATGTGCGGTAGTAGATGATCTGTAACGGTATTATAAATGTAAGCTCGCCGTTGCATATTTCTTCTGCCACAGCTTCAAGGCTTCTAATTCTTCTTTTTCTGGTTGACTATCATCTTCGAAAGTCGGCTTCTTTTCTTCTCCGGTCACATACATCATTAGGTCCTTACTCATAAGTAAGGCTTCCATGCGCATTACCCATGCGAAATAATTATCTCTGTCCAATTTATCAATTTGGACATGATCTGCCATGATCTTCTTGTTTCTGTTACTTCCGGTGAACTTTTGAGAATCTTTCTGCTCTTTAGAATCTTTCTCGCTCTGGTTCCACTATTGTGGTTAACCTGCTCTGCGACACCAATTTCGGTATGCTAGCTCTGACACCAATGATGGTGAATACTCTGGCTCTGAACCCACTTCTTGGATCTCATGGCTCTGATACCACTTGTGGGCGATTAACTTTCGCTCTGATACCACTTGTTATGGTCGACGCGGCAAAGGCCCGAACCTTGTCAAGCCTGCGAAATTTGCTGCGCCACCGAAAAATTGGTTGCCAAGTTAGAGTGATATTAGAACACCTCTATAATCAACAGTAGCTTAGCAGAGTTACTATCACTCCAACGTATAGGACTTCGTTTTGAATTTACTGAGAAATTCATTGGGACTTCACCGGACTGTCACCAGACTGTCACCGTAATTATACCGGAATCTTACCGGAATCAACTCCTATTCTGTTTGTAATTACTTCAAGTGAGTATACAAGAAGTAAGGAAGTGATGCGTGAACTTCCTTCACTGAGTGAACTCTTTCTGAAGTTTAAGAGAAAACTTCTCCAGTTCAGAATGTCCTTTTTCGGTTAGACTTTGTACTGTGTGTACATATCCATTTCACCGAAATCCTTGACGAATTGATAGTAGAGATGTCTAGCTATAAGATAAGCTAACTCTCATACAAACCTTTAATTTACTCTGCGAGATATACTTCGTTGTTCTACCAGAAAACATGTTTTCTGAGAAAACTGTAACTGATCGAAACATTCGTTTACTGAGATAGTACCGAGGGACACGTTTACTAACGAACTGTAACTGTTAACGGTTAACGAACTTTCTACCGTAACACGAAAATACTCAGAGTTCTTCACATACGAACAGTGCGCGCAAACTTCCACATGAACATGTGTTTTCTATTAGAGAAGATGTGTACAAATTAGCTTGGCCTCTTCTTGCTCAAGCTATGGAAACTCTCCTACACTGAGTAGTTTCTCTTTACCATCTCTCTCAGATGAATACCTGATATTTCAGGTTTCTGTTATTCATCTGTACATACGCGATCTCTGGCGTCTTCTCACTTTTCTCATCTCTCTGTTCTCTCCTTCTCTCTTTTTGACCTTTGTATGCGCTCTATTTATACTGCGTGCTCTTCTCACGCACGTTCTAGCTCGCACTTCCCTCTTTTATTCTTATGCACGTTCTCTCTGTATATATAGTTTGATTTGGTGTAACAAACTCTGATTCTGCAAGATTCTGTACTGTACATAACGGTCATGAATTTGTCCCTTCATTAAGGCTTTTGATTTTCGGAATATTTGATTCCGCTTCTCTTTATCTTCCTTTGTCTGTACGTCAAATTCGTGAGTGATTCTTCAACAGCTAGTTCCCAAAAGAAGATGTCTGCATAGGATATCTATCTATCTATGTCTCTATCTATCTATCTATCTATCTATCTATCTATCTATCTATCTATCTATCTATCTATCTATCTATCTATCTATCTATCTATCTATCTATCTATCTATCTATCTATCTATCTATCTATCTATCTATCTATCTATCTATCTATCTATCTATCTATCTATCTATCTATCTATGCATACATGTTTACAAGGTGCCTCAAGTTTGGGTTGAGAGGACATCATATCAAATTTCTGCACACATAGCAAACTAGCATAATTCCGATGACCAAATTGTGCATGCCAAAGCTTTGCATATGAGTTAGCCTAAGTCGAAAGCTATCTTCTGGTAGAGCTTTGGTCAAAGCATCTGTAGCATTATCTCGAGTATGAACCTTCTCAAGAATAACGTGCTCATTGGCTAAGAAATCTCTAATGAAGTGATACATCACCTCAATGTGCTTGGTCTTTGCATGATAGACCAAATCCTTAGCCAAAGTAAGGGCACTCTGATTGTACATGATGAGGTAGACCCATATCACAAGCAAGATGAGAAAGCCACAATGCTTCCTTACATGCCTCACTTGCTACAATATACTTTTCTTATGTGGTGGAAACAACTATACATTCTTGAAGATGAGATCTCCAAGAGATAACACCTCCAACAAAATGAAAAATGTACCCTGATGTAGACCTTCGATTCTCTACACAACTATCATAATCAGAATCTATGTAGCCAATAATGGATGCCTTTCCTCTACCTAAGCATAGAAACTTGACCTGAGTTTCACTTAGATATCTCAAAGTCATCTTGATCGCTTCCCAATTCTTCTTGCTAGGATTAGGCATATATGTGCTCACAACTCCCACTGCAAATGCAATCTCTGGTCTTGCAACCCCCATGGCATTACATGAGACTACCAACAACAGATTGACAAGGAATTCTGGTCATGAACTCCATGTCCTCATTTGATTTTGGGGCAATCATCCTTGCCCAATTTCACATATGTGGGTAAAGGTGTACTCATTCCTTTCCACCCTACATATTGAACCTATGAAGTACTTTGGATATGTACTCTCTATGAGACAAGTATATGCATCTCTTACTCCTATCATGAGCAATGTGCATGCCAATAATATGTTTGGCATCCCCAAATCCTTCATATCAAATGTCTGAGTCAACTTCTTTTTGAGAAATGACAACTCATAAGAAGACTTCCCAGCAATCAACATATCATAGACATAAAGTATCAAGCATATCAAGCTACCATGTGAGCATCTCTTTGTGTAGAGACAATGATCCTCATTGCTTCAAGAATAGCCTTGAAACTTCATAAAAGCATCAAAATTTTGGTAACATTGTCTAGGGCACTATTTAAGTCCATATAAGCTCTTCTTTAGCCTAGAAATTAGGCTTTCTTCTCCAAGAACCACATAGCCCCCTAGTTGTTCCATATAGATCTCATTTGTAAGATCTCCATGCAAGAAAGCAATTTTCATATCCATTTGGACTAGCTTTAAGTCCTCCATCGCAACGAATCCAAGCAACATGCACATGGTAGTCATCTTCACTACTGAAGGGAAGATTTCCTTGAAATCAATGCCATGGTTTCACTTAAAACCCTTTGCAACAAGTCATGTTTTATACTTTGGAGAAGCACTGTGTGATGTAAATATACCAATTACATGGTAAAGCTTTCCTTCCCTTTGGCAAAGGTACTAAATCCCAAGTACCATTATTGTGAATAGAATCCAATTCACTCCTTATGGTGCTCCCACTTGACATGATCCTCTATCTGCATAGCCTCTTTGTAGCAAGAAGGCTTACCAGCATCGGTTAGCATAAAAAAATACAAACTTCAAACATATCTATTAGGTGGATGCGAGACATGTGAAAAACGTTTCAATGATTATTGAACAATAAGATTTGTAGACTGTTCTGATTGGACATTCTTGTGAACAATGATTACTAAACAAGAACATTTGTGGACTACTCTGATTGGACATTCTCGTGAACATCCCTATGTGTAGAATTTCTATGCATGCTAATTGGAGGACTAGTATCATCAAACACCACTGTTCTCACTACAACCTCCTTAATTGGTTGTTTATGCATCTTAGAATCATTGAAAATGACATCACTACTTCTGATCATTGATTGTGTTTCAAGATCCAATAAGCGACATCCAAATTTACCTTCTCGACCATATCCAAGAAAAATGCATTTCTTTGACTTATGGTCCAGCTTTTCTCTAAGATTCTTAGGTATATGAACATATGCATCACACCCAAAAACTCAAAGATGATCATGATATGGTGGCTTCCTATCCATAACTTTTGTGCCACTTTTAGATCTTTGACAATACTAGGTGAAAGGTTAATCACAATACTAGGTGAAAGGTTAATCACAATACTAGGTGAAAGGTTAATCACATGAACAACAGCCAATACTGCTTCTTCCCAAAATCCTTGTGAAAGGTTTGCATGATGCAACATAGAAACTACCCTGTCCTAAATAGTTTTATTCGTCCTTTCAGCTATACCATTTTGTACTAGGGTATAAGGAGCTATAAAATCTCTATGAATTCATCCAGACGGATAGAAAAAGGTTGAATTCATGTGAGGTATACTCACCCCCATTATCCGAATGTAAAGCCTTGAGCTTAGTTCCTTTTTCAATCTCAATTGAAGCAAGCCATTTTTTGAAGGTAGGGAATACCTCATCCTTCAATTTGATAGAATATACCCAGATTTTCTAGTAGCATCATCTATGAAAGTGACAAAGTTAAAAGAACCACCTAATGACCTTATGGGAATTAGGACCACACACATTTGTATGAACAAAATCTAAAGGCTGAATTGAAGAGTTAATGTGTATCTTGTGCATATTCTTAGTTTTCTTTCCATATTGACAATGATCACAAAATGAAAAATCAGAGAAAGATAACATAGGTAAGTGGCCAGAACAAGAAAGATTGTCCATTCCACTACAAAATATGTGGCCAATGTTGATATTATTATTTAGGTAGTGATGTGTGTGAACACACTAGGACCACTGGGGCACTTTTTTACCTCTTTAGGAGGTTTTTTTCCACCGGCTTGTATATGCACCTATAACCCTAATGGGTCACTTAGCTTTGTATATCCTCTTGGTAATACATTCAGTATTGTGTGTTGTGCTCCAAGCTTCTTCTTCCTTGTGCTGTTCACATGCTTCTGTAGACCTCAAACTCCAACAATTGGTATCAGAGAAGGTCACCGCTTCATCTAGGACATTGTTGACACCCCTCTGGTCATAGTCCCAGAATTGCATGAAATTTGGTGAGCATACTCAGGGTGATTAAGAGTTCAAAAAGGCTTCGCTTTGTCATGTCAAATTGCAATGTGAGCTCGTTTTGGCCTCCAAATGCACTATTGTAGTGCTTGTGCATGTAATTTTGTCTTTTTGTGCCAAAATATATACAGGTTTTGATTGGCCAGTATAAGTGTCTTAAAGTTTGCTACATGTTTAGCAGAACTCAACAAGGCAATTATGTTCAACTTTTTGAGATACAATCATTTTTTTGCATCAAGGTATTTTAGTCAGTGGCCATGGTTGAAAGCAGTGATGTATTTCGTATGTTGGCTATTGAGCATAAGTTGGATGGTACCAATTACCCATTATGGGCTTATATGATGCATCATGTATTGGTTGCAAAAGGGATCTAGAATATTGTACATGATGTTGAAAAATGTCCTATTACACCTACAAATGTAGTTACAAAGGTGATGCACACGGCGTTGAAGATGGTGATATTCTTCAAGTTCCTGTTTGTGCTACGGTTCCTGCTGCACCTATTGTACAACAACTTTGTTGGGATGGCAGAGATGCCCAGGCACATGCATTGATAGCCTTGTCTGTCAAACATGCCATTATTCCTCACATTCACTCTTGTAGAATAGCAAAGGATGCTTGGGATACACTTACCACTTTATACCAGCCATGGAATGAGGCTTGTGTTGCTTACCTCCAAAAACACTTGGAGGTAATCACATGAATGAAGGAGATTCCAATGATAGTGTTTTGACAAAGATCAAATATTTGGAGCAATTGGTTTCTGCTCATGAAATCTTGCATGACAGTTCACTTGTGCAGACTGTTCTGAATGGTCTTCCAAATTCATATCAAAGTTTTGTGTCTACTCTTCGATTGATGATGAAAGGCAATCCAAATGCCTTAACATTCGAGGAGTTAGTCTCTATTCTGTTACAAGAAGATCATTCTAGGTAGAACAAGTCCATTATGTGTGTTGCAGATCAAGCTTTCCTGACTAGTCAAAAGGGCAAAGGTAAATGGAGCGCATCTACTAGTAAGCAGAAATCTACTAATTCTACACATTCAAAGAAAGATGATAGAGATGAGAAGAAAACAAAAAAGTAGAAATTGTTTTGCAAATACCGTAAAAGAAATGATCATGTCATAAAGGGCTATCCAAAATTGTTACCGTTAGTGTCCATGTGAAAGGCCAAATGCAACCAGACACTTCTTTGTATATGTTCTTTAATGAAACATATAGTGGCTTGGTCAGCCATAGACTATAAGTTCGACCGCATTCGTCACACCTAAGCAGTTTGTGTTCATTCTCCCTATGTACTGTGTTTTTCTGCATATTCTGGAGCCTTTGTGCAGAGTACCATGTGTGACGCATGGAGCTCGATTTTCTACACCAAGGATATTGTTGTGGAGCTCTCAAGAAATAGATTGCACTGTAGTGCATCGCCATCAAAATACTTCACCGATATCAAAGCATTTTGATGCACAATATTTGCTCCTTTTGTGCGAGCGAAGCAAGCACTCACCCACCCACCCAAGGCTTTCTCCAAGGCTTGTGACTAACGCGACAACCAAAGCTATTAGCAATAGTGCACCTGGTGGTAAACTAGTATATGATGACATATGCGGATCACTCTTGAGCGAGGAGATTCATAGAAAAACTATGGTTGTCACTCAAAGTGGAGATGCATATAATGTTCGTGATTCTTACCAAGGAAAGAATCAACAATGTGGCAGGAGTAAGAACAAGGAAAAGAATGGTCAATGGAATAAGAATGGAAGTAAATCAAGGAAGAGGGATATTGAATGCCATTATTGTCATAAGAAAGGACACATGAAGAAAGATTGTTATGCATTAAAGAATGCTAAAGGTAAAGGATAGAATGTTGATGGGCATGTTAAACAATTACCTGCACCATCTACTTCGACTGTGGAGATTGAAGAACTTAATGCTATTTGTGATTATGCTAATGTGTTGACACTTGATAGTACTATGCCAACTGAGGTTCTTATGGACGATTCTCTTTCCCACACGTGGCTGATAGATTCTGGTGCTTCTTTCCATGTGATGCCACATAGAGAATGGTTCTCTAATTATGCAGCAAAGTCTCTTGGTACCGTGAGACTTGTTGACTCTTACTAGTGTGATGTTGTGGGGATTGGAGATGTGGTTGTGCAGTTCATTGATGGTTCAAAATTTACTATGCATAATGTATGCCATGTAGCTCATTTTTCACGTAGTTTGATGTCAGTTGGTCAACTTGATGACCTTGGTTACAAGGTGGTCTTCTATGCTCACTCCTTTTGCATATCAAAGGGCAATATAGTTATTGCAAACGGAAGCAAAGTTAGCTCATGTTATCCTTTATTTGTAACATAGAAAGAATACTTGTTAGCTGTTATTGAATAGCCTACGGCTTGTATTAAGCATGGTCGTTTGGGCCATGTATCTCGTAGGGGAATGGAAAACCTTTCTCGTTCTGGCTACTTGCCTGTGTTATCTTGCTCTGATTTTTCATTTTGTGAGCATTGTCAATATGGAAACCAAACCAAAATTGTGCATAGAATGCAAATTGACTCTTTGATTCAGCCTTTAGATCTCCTTCGTACAGATGTGTGTGGTTCTATGCCTAAAAGGTCATTATGTGGTTCTCTTTACTTTGTCACTTTCATAGATGGTGCTACTAGAAAATTTAGGGTATATCCTATCAAATCGAAGGATGAGGTATTCCCTACTTTCAAAAAATGGCTTGCTTCAGTTGACAGTGAAAAAGCAACTAAGCTCAAAGCTTTATGCTCAGATAATGGGGATGAGTATACCTCACATGAATTTAGCCTTTTTTGCTAGTCTACAGGAATTCATAGAGATTTTACATCTCCTTATACCCTAGTATAGAATGGTGTAGCTAAAAGGATGAATAGAACTATTCAGGATAGAGCAGTCTCTATGCTGCATCATGCAAACATTTCACAAGGCTTTTGAACAGAAGCAGTATTGACTGCGGTTCATGCGATTAACCTTTCACCTAGTACTGCCAAAGGTCTGAAAGTGGCACAAGAGTAATGGACAGGGAAAACACCATATCATGATCATCTTTGAGTTTTTAGGGTGGGAAGCATATGTTCATATACCCAAGAATCTTAGATAAAAGTTGGATCACAAGTCAAAGAGATGCATTTTTCTTGGATATGGTTCAGAAGGAAAATTTGGATCTTACTTATGGGACCCTAAAACATGGTCATTGATCAGAAGTAATATGCATAAACATCCCATTAAGGAGGTTGAAGTGAGAAGAGTGGTGTTTGAGGATACTAGTCATTCAGTTAGCACATAGGGACGTTCAAGAGAATGTCCGATCAAATCAGTCTACAAATGTTCCTGTTCAGGAACCATTGAGAAGCTCTACATGTGTCTCACATCCACCTAAAAGATATGTTCCAAGTTTGGATTTTGTTATGCTAACAGATGCCGATGAGCCTTCTTGCTACAAAGAGGCTATGCAGACAGAGGATCATGTCAAGTGGGATCATGTCATGTGGGATCATGTCATGAAGAGTGAGTTGGATTCTATTCACAAGAATGGTACTTGGGATTTAGTACCATTGCCAAAGGGCAAGTAAGCTTTACCATGTAAATGGGTATATAAGCTAAAATTCACATTAGATAGTGCTTCTCCAAATGTATGAAGCATGACTTGTTGCAAAGGGTTTTAAGCAACAACATGGTGTTGATTTCGAGGAAATCTTCTCTCCCATGGTCAAGATGACTACCCTCTGCATGTTGCTTGGATTTGTTGCAATGGAGGACTTAGAGCTAGTCCAAATGGATGTGAAAAGTGCTTTCTTGCATGGAGATCTTACAGATGAGATCTATATGGAACAACTAGAGGGTTATGTAGTTCTTGGCAAGGAAAGTCTAGTTTGTAAGCTCAAGAAGAGCTTGTATGGACTCAAACAGCCCCCTAGACAATGGTACCAAAAGTTTGATTCTTTTATGAAGTCTCAAGGCTATTGTCGAAGTAATGAGGATCATTGTCTCTACACAGAGATGCTTAGATGGCAGCTTGATACGCTTGATACTTTATGTCAATGATATGTTGATTGCTGGGAAGTCCTCTTATGACTTGTAATTCTCAAAAAGAAGTTGAGTAAAAAAATTTGATATGAAGGATTTGGGGGATGCCAGACATATTCTTGGCATGCACATTACTCGTGATAGGAATAAAAGATGCATCTACTTGTCTCAAAGTGAGTACATATTCAAAGTACTTCACAGGTTCAATATGCAGGGTGGAAAGGCCGTGAGTATACCTTCACCTACATATGTGAAATTGAGCAAGGATGATTGACCCAATCAGATGAGGATAAGGAATTCATGACCAAAATTCCCTATCACTCTGCTGTTGGTGGTCTCATGTATGCTATGGTAGCTACCAGACCAAACATTGCATTTGCAGTAGGAGTTGCGAGTAGATATATGTCTAATCCTAGCAAGAAACATTGGGAAGCGATCAAGATGATTTTGAGATATCTGAGTGGCACTAAGGAAAAGTGTCTATGCTTAGGTAGAGGGATAACATCCATTATTGGCTACACTGATTCTGACTATGCTGGTTGTGTAGACAATTGTAAGTCTATATTAGGGTACACTTTTCATTTTGTTGGAGAATCTCTCTCTCTTGGAGATCTTGTCTTCAAGAATGTACAACTGTTTCCAACACAGAAGCAGAATGTTTTGCAACAAGTGAGGCATGTAAGGAAGCATTTTGATTTCTCATCTTGCTTGTGATATGGGTTTACCTTAGCATGTACCTTGTTTGCTTAGTGATAGTCAGAGTTCCATTGCTTTGGCTAAGAATCCAGTCTATCATGCAAAGACCAAGCACATTGAGGTGAGGTATGACTTCATTAGAGATTGCTTAGCGATTGAGCACATTATTCTTGAGAAGGTTCACACTCAGGATAATGCTACAGATTCTTTGACTAAAGCTCTACAAGAGGATAGCTTTCCACAATGTTGTCACTTGATGTGGGTTACTTGATTCATGATCTTACACAGTCACTTGTATACTATGTAACATGCCCATCAGGTGGGAGGTATAGTTTGTATACTTGCACTCACGTATTCTTTATCATTCTTTTTTTTTCTCCCATAGTTACTTTGGCCATATTGGCCTTTAGTGGGAGATTGTTACCATTAGTGTCCATGTGGAAGCCAAATGGGCACCATACACTTCTTTGTATATGTTCTTTAATAAAACATATAGTGGTATAGTCAACCACAAATTGTAAGTTCGACCGCATTTGTAACACCTAAGAAGTCTGTGTTTGTTCTCCTTGTGTACTATGTTATTCTCCAGCCTTTGTGCTTGGTATGAGAAAATACATACCTACGTGAGTGCACATGGTTTTGAGAACAGTCCAATTGAGAGAACCTTATATATTAAGCATGCAAATGATGTGCTTCTCATCATTGTTGTCTATGTTGATGACATGCTGCTCACTGGTCCTAATGAAAAGCATATTGCTGATTTGAAGGCTGATTTTCATGCCTCATTTGAGATGTTAGATTTAGGGCATTTGCAACATTATTTGGGCATTCAGTTTATGCAAGTTGATGGCATAATTGTAGTGTTTTGGCCTTGAAAACTGCAAACCTATTACCACTCATATGGAGACATGTTTATTTACGATTGAGTCCTCATGATGATGGAGATGCATTTGATGTTGTTCTCTATCAACAAGCTATTGGATGCTTGATTTACTTATACATTACTCAAACAGATATTTAGTTTGTTGTCTTACTGATGAGTAGGTTTATGCATTTCCCAGGTGTCAAGTCTTGGCAGGTGGTTAAGCGCATCTTTCGATACTTGAGTGGTACCTGACTACTTGGATTGTTTTATCTGAAGGGGGGATCACTCTCGCCAAATTTACATGATTTTTCTAACTTTGAGTAGGCTTGTTGCTACGACACTCGTGTGTCCACCAATGGTTTTTGCTTCATGCTTGGTAGCTTATGCATATCTTGGTTGAGCAAGAAGTAGCCTATTGTGGCCACTTCTAGTTGTGAGGCTGAGTATAGGGTAGCTTTCACAGCGATTGTTGAGTGTGTGTGGCTTAGATGCCTTATGGCTGATTTGGGTGTTGGTCAATCTTATGCCACCACCATCTTCACTAACAATCAGATTGCATTGGCACTTGCGAGGAACATTGTGTTCCATGCTCACACTAAGCACATTGAGGTGCACTATCATTACGACAAGGAGAGGTTCTTTGCTAGAGAGATCAATTTGGCATATGTGCCCACACAAGAGAACATTGGAGACCTTTTCACAAAGGATCTGCCTAGGGAGAAGTTTGAAGCTTTTTGCAAAGCTTTGGGCTTACTTCTTTTTGTGGATTGATTCCACATAGCTTTGACACTTCCTTATACATGAGTGCCAGCTCCTTGTTCATCGCATCACTCCTAGGGGGCGATTTGTTGATATATTTAGGTAGTGATGTGTGTGAATACACTAGGACCATCGGGGCACTTTTTTTCGTCTTTAAGAGGTTTTCCCCCCTAGTTTGTATATACACCTATAACCCTAATATGTCACTTATCTTTGTATATTCTCTTGGTAATACATTCAGTATTGTGTATTGTGCTCCAAGCTTTTTCTTCTTCCTTGTGTTGTTCATGTGCTTCCATAGACCTCAAACTCCAATAGCTAAATGACCATGCCAAATAAAAACCATAGGGTGTTCAATAATAGCTAACACGTGTTCTTTTTGTAATACAAATAAAGGATAAAGTGAGCCAACTTTGCTTCCATTTGCATTAACCATATTGAATGTTGATATGCAAAAGGACTGAGCATAGAAAACCACCCTGTAACCAAGGTAATCAAGTTAGCCAATTGACATCAAACTATGTGATAGCTTAGGTACATGACATACATTATGCATAGTAAATTTTGAACCATCAATGAACTACAGAACCACATCTCCACTCTCCACAAGGTCACACTAGTAAGAGTCAACAAGTCTCACTGTACCAAGAGACTTTGTTGCATAAGTAGAGAACCATTATCTATGTGGTGTCACATGGAAAATGCTCCAAAATCTAGCAGCCACACGTAGGAAAGAGAATTAGCCATAGCCTCAATGGGCACAATACTGTCAAGTGTCAATACATCAACATCATAAAAAATAACATATATTTCTTCAATCTTCATAGTCAAAGAAGATGGTGCAGGTAGTTGTTTAACATGCCCATCAACATTATGTCCTTTACCTTTAGCATTATTTAATGCATAGAAGTCTTTCTTAATGTGTACCCTCTTATGATAATAATGGCATTCGATATCCCTCTTTTTTTTTTTTTACTTCTACTCTTTTTCCATTGACCATTATTTTCCTTGTTCTTGCTCCTCTCACTTTGCTAATTCTTTCCTTAGTATGAATCATGAACATTATATGCATATCTACTCTGAGTGACAACCATAGATTCTCTACGAATCTACTTACTCAAGAGTGCTCCACATATGTCATCATAGACCAATTTACCACCAAGTGCATTATTAGCTATGCAAAACATATCCCATGATGATGGCAAGGTGCATAACAACAAGACTACTTTCATTTCATTAACCATCTCCATTTTTTGAGCTTGTAACTAAGAGAATATAGCATCAAACTCATTTAGATGAGCAACAACACTATTTGTGTCCTTCGTGCAAAGGTCATATAACTTTATCATCAAGTGCACTTTACTTGATGTCATTTCCTTTTCAGATGTATTGTGTAACTAGTTCCAAAGCCCCTCTTCAGTTTCACAATTCAATGTTGTAAAGTAAACATTACCTACCAAGTGCAATTGAATGGTAGACCTAGCCATTTCATCCAATTCATCTCAATCATCTTCATCCATGTTACTAGGATTCTTTGAGATTCCATTTACTAGCTTCCCTGGAGCGAATGATGTGAACACATACAGGGAGTGATAGATCAGCCCCCACAAGGTAATAAGCCTAAAGCTTTGTGAAAAGCTTCAAACTTTTCCCGTGGAAGAGCTTTGGTGAATATGTCTGCCACATTATCTTGTGTAGGCACATATACCAAATCAATATCTCCTGCATGAAGGCGCTCTCTCACATAGTGATAATGCACCTCAATATGCTTGGTCCGTGCATGAAACACTGGGTTTCGTGCAACAGCCAAAGCACTCTGACTATCTGTGAGAATATGCGTAGCAGCATCAATCTCCATGCAAAGATCCATCAATAGGCGTCTCAGCCATATACACTCCACTGTAGCTGTGAAAACTGCCCTGTACTCAGCTTCACAACTCGATGTCACCACTGTAGGTTGCTTCTTACTCAACCAAGATATGCATGAGTCTCCAAGGAAAAAGCAATTACCACTAGTGGACACGCGAGTATCATAACAACCAGCCCAATCACTATCTGTAAAAGCATGCAAGCATGGCTGAACATCTCTACCATAAAAGAGACCTAAGCTCAAAGTGCCTCGAAGATATCTAAACACACGTTTCACCGCTTGCCAATGCTTAGTGCCAGGGCTATGCATGAATCGACTCAACTGGAAAACTGCATACTGTATATCCGGCCTTGTGTTGCATGCATATATAAGACATCCCACAGCCTGCTGATAAAGAGAAGTGTCAAATGCATCACTGGAATCCTCAACTGAGAATCTAAATCCTGTCTCAACTGGTGTGGAAACTGGCTTGCAATCCTCAAAGTCAAAACGCTGAAGTAGTTTTTCAACATACTCCTCAACGGATACAAACTGGATGCCAAGATAGTAGCTCAAAAGACCAAGATAAGTGACATCAAAAGTATGCTGCAAATCAGCCATAAGAATGTCAAGTTTTGCATCACATGACCCAGTCAAGAGTATGTCATCAACATAAAGAACAAGCACTATAAGATCAGCCCCATTTTTGCATACATAGAGTGTGCTTTCAATCGGACTACATGTGAAGCCAAGAGCAATCAAGTGCTTATGTATTTTGTCATACCATGCACGTGGAGCTTGCTTGAGACCATACAAAGCTTTATGCAAGCGACAAACCATATGCTCTTTCCCTTTCATAGCAAATCCAGGAGGTTGCTTCACATAGACCTCTTCTTGCAAATCTCCATTCAAGAAGGCTATTTTTATGTCCAATTGATGCACTTTCCAACCTCGATGGGCAGCCAATGCAACCACGATACGAATGGTAGTCATGCGTGAAGTAGGTGCAAAAGTTTCCTCATAGTCAATGCCATATTGTTGCGCATATCCTTTGGCAACCAATCTAGCTTTGTAGCCATCAATGCTACCATCAGATTTTCTCTTAATCTTGTAAACCCACTTTGTACCAATGGCATTCTTTCCTTTTGGCAATTCACATAACTCCCAAGTACCATTCCTATGTATGGAATCCATTTCTGATTGCATAGCACTCATCCATTGTGGATCATCACATGCATCTTCAAAAGAAAGTGGCTCTTCATTACATGCTGTAGCAATAAGAGAATAATCCACAAAATTACTTGATGCATGGTGAGAGCTTGACCTTGTTCTACCAAGTAAAGGTGCACTCAATTGGCTGTCCTGCAAAGTTTGTTTCAGCCACTTTGGCATAGATTGTGCACTCTTGATAGACATGCGTTCATTATGTAAAACATCTTCAATATGTACATCATGCGTGGGCTGAATTTCATGCTCAGTTTCAGCCATATTTGTCGCATATGTTTAGCCATATGTGGCTGGAAATTTCCAATAGTTTTGACATTTTTTGGCTGAATTTTTTCAGCCATGTTTGGCTGAAAATTATCCACATTTTCAGCCCTATTTGGCTGGAATTTTTCAGCCCTTTGAACCTCAGTTGGCTGGTCTACATGGCCATAGTCAAGCACACCATTTTGGAACAAAGGCATGAGTGTATCGAACACATCTTGTGAGCTAACTGTTGGCAGTTTTTTGCATTCAAGTAGAGGGAAAACTGAATTTTCAGCAAATACCACATCTCGACTCACAATGATTGTGTTCGTCAATGGATGGTACAACCGATATCCCTTACTTTCAGCACTATAACCAACAAATATACATTTCTTTGCCTTATCATCAAGTTTGTGACGTTGTAACTGTGATGGCACAAGAGCATATGCCAAACAACCAAACACACGCATATGACTAACCATAGGCTTATGACCATTCCAAGCCTCATAAGGAGTGATGACTCTCAATGCTTTTGTAGGGCAGCGATTCAACACATAATTTGCACACATGACCGCTTCCATCCAAAACTTATGAGGAAGATGCTTTCCTTTAACCATACATCGTGCCATTTCAAGTAAAGTTCTATTTTTACGCTCGGCAACACCATTTTTTTGAGGTGTATATGGCACCGTACATTGGTGTGAAATACCTTTTTCACGAAGAAAAGCATTAAACTCATGTGACATGTACTCACCACCACGATCCGTGCGTAGAGTCAAAAGCTTTTGTGAAGAAAAAATTTCAGCCATAGCTAAAAATGCTTTGAAGCAAGAAAATACCTCATTCTTTGCTTTCATAGGATACACCCATGTATGGCGAGTAGCATCATCAATGAAGGTAACAAAATATACATGCTTCCCAAAAGATGGAGTCTTGACCGGACCACATACATCACTATGAACAAGTTGCAATTTTCTTGTAGTGTGTGTCTGACTATCTTTTGGAAAAGAAGCACGATGCATTTTTCCAAGAATGCAACCTTCACATGCATGCTTTTCAATGGACTCAAGTGTAGGTAAGCCAATAACCATGTCCTTCTTTTGCAAGTAGAGCAAACTATTGAAGTTTAAATCACCAAAACGAGCATGCCAAAGCTCCATTTCAGCCATGGAAGAAGTATGAGCAACCAAGGCATTCGAGGCAGCCCTCTTGTATGTATCCATGCGATACAAACCATCACATAATGTACCGGACATCACGATAACATCGCCATTGCTGAAATCATGAACCATACACTTATCATCAACAAAGTGTACATGAAGTCCAGCTTTGGCAATCAACGGAACCGAAATTAAGTTCTTCTTGATACCGGGCACATACAATGCATTTTTCAAGAGAATCACACCTCCATTTGCAGCCGTAAGCTCAATTTCTCCTACTCCAATGATAGGATAAGAGGCACTGTCTGCACACACCACATGTCCTCCTTTAGGTGCATCTTTCAAAGAGGCAAAAAATCTTTTGCATGATGTTATGTGCTTGAAGCACCACTATCAAAGAACCACTCACAACCATACATTTAGAATGTAAAGAAGCATCATAATGACATGTAACAACACATGCCCAAAAATCTTGAGCCATGTTAGCTTCATCATTCTTTGCATTTGCTGAATTTTCAGCAATAGACATGCCCGATTCCTTCTTCTTTTCATTGCGTTTAGCAAGCTTTCTACACTCATCAATAGTATGACCAGCCTTCCGGCAATATTTGCATCTCTTCTTCTTTTGCAAATCACCATCATTAGAGGAATGAGTGGAAGAGGAAGCTTGAGGCTTTGGTTTTGATGAACCAAAAGCTGAACCATACTTGCTTTTCCCCTTTTGTGAGATAGCAAGTGCTTGCGTTCCTTCAATCAAACCACTCCTATTCACTCTAGATTGCTCTTCTTGCAAAAGAAGAGACACAACCTCATCAAATGCATACATATTAGGATTTCCTTTTGCAACCAAACGAAGTGTAGTAGCAAAGCTTTGAAAAGATTCCGGTAATCCTTTCAACAATGTAGAAATGAGTGATGCATCCGGAATGATCTCATCTATGTTTGCCAATTGCTCTTTCAAGTCCTTGATGCGTGTCACATACACATCCACTGACTCATTTTCAGCCATACATACATCCTCAAGTTGCTTCCTCAAGTATGCAACACGTGCTTCATTACGCACGGCATACAAAGAAGCAAGAGTGTCCCATGCCTGTCGTGATGTAGAACATGATCGAATGTGTGGAACTATATGACGCTTCACTGAAAGCGCAATCAAAGCATGAGCTTGAGCATCTTTTCCATCCCATCTAAGCTGCTCCTGTGTAGGTGGAGAAGGAGAAACCACTGTACTCGAAGAAGAAGCTCCATCTGTGACAGTAGACTGTGAAGTAGAAGCACCTGTCGGTCTTCGATCTACATCTGCCACTATGTTCCAAAGTTGTTTTGCAACAAGAACGTGCTTCATCATGTAAGACCACATCGGATAGTTGGTCCCATCAAGCTTATCTTCAGCTTGAAGCATGCCAAACAAGTCATTGCTGCCCGCCATTTCACTAAGGAACAAGAATGTGACAAAATCTTCACTTCGACGAAAACTGAAATGAGTGCTGAAATTTCAGCTCACAAACCGTCACTCTGATGGTGATTCTGACTGCACGAATGGCTTCGAAATGGGGGTAAAACTCTAGCGCACCTGGTGGAAATGTTTCCGGGCTGCTGAAATTCACACTTCTATGCTCTGAAGTCGATTTGCACTGTTAAAGTGCGCGCGCGCCGCGACGCGAAAAACCGAAACTTGAGAAGAAGCTAAACCTGCTCTGATACCACTGTTGGGTGTGTGTAGAAGTGCGAGAGACACACAAGAAGCACACACAAGGAGCACAAACGCAGCAAGACACACGGAGAAGACGATGGCTGGAATAACTCTCTCTATTGATCGATGAACTGAACTGAAGTAAGAGCTGAATAATATCCCTAAGTACAAAGTACCACCACATATGAGAGTATCAAGTATGTGGTAACATGGGGAAAAAATCTCTAGCCAACACTGAAGTAAAAAGTGCCCATGTATAGGGAAAAGGTTCACATCAAAGCTACACGAGGAACACATAAGTGTAACATATTTGCCTTGCAAGTTATAATTCCTCCTAGGAACACTAGCACTGGACCTTGATCCACCAAATGTACCTGAGATCTTTGATGCCATGATAATAGATACTTGACTATAATGATAATGGAGCTAGAAGAGTCCAAACATCACTAAGGCTCAAAAAAGGATGACCAAGTGTCAAATTTTGGGAGAAATTCAACAAGGATGCCCCAAAAAAATGGATTAATGAGTAGTAATGACCGACCAAATGGATTATGTGAGAATAGATGTGCTCACACCAATAAGTGTATCAAGGAGTAAATCAACCACTATATAGTTGACAAAACCAAAAAATCTGGAAAAGTTTTTCCAGAGTGTCCTGTGCAAAATGAGCATATGATGAGTGTCAAAATCTCATAAAACTGCAAGTACTCACATGTAAACATGCATAGTAAATCACTAACTCCACTACATATAACCAATTAAATGAAAGAAGCCAACTAGGCTTATCGAGAATCCATGAACGACTAGCATACACTCCTATGGCAAGGATGGTTAAGTCTTCCACCTACATCACCAAAGAGACCCCAACATTTGGGTGTCTCCCAGTTAATAAAACCTCACCACAATCCTCTTTATCAACATCAAAGGCTTTATGGAAAAAATTAACTATCATATCAAGACCACATGGATGTACATAAGCAGTATCCACAAAAGTGTATGTAGTGTGTATGTCCTAATATATGCAGTAAAATGGCACTAAAAAGCTGATTTCATAGCCCAAACACTAGCTAACAAGGCATGCAAGTGTCTATCAATTGTGTTCTTTAGGTGCAAAAACTTATGTAAACTTGCTGTGGATGCTTCCACCATAATTGAAAACCTTTAAAGAAAATTGTAGATTTACTAGTGTGGCTAAAAAAACAGCCCTAAACCTAAATGTTCATTATTAGAGAAGTACAAATAACACTCTTAGTGATGTTCTTGCACATATGTAAAGAGAACTATGCATGAAAGTACTCCAAAATGGCTCCAAGAATCACGTAAAAAATGCTTCAAAATATGCTTTGAAAGCAAAGAATGAAGCTTTGAGGGACCAAAACATGTTCAAGGTAATGCCAACCTTAGTCTTTCCCTTTCCTCAAGCACCACAAGAGTGTAACTTAGTGGCAAGATATTGCTAGTTAAGTGAGCTATGGGGGGAACAAACTGGGATGGGTGACCTCCTAAGAAGTGTCAGGAAGCTCTATCTTCCTTGATCGTTGAGGTCCTCCCTCATGTGCAACCAACGGTGCCAATGGTGACTTCGGTGACTCAGATGACAAGGTATGCCAAAGTCTATGCCTTGGTTGTTTCCTTGGTTGAAAGCCTTGGATGGGTGGGTAGGTGCTCGCTTTGCTCGCACAAAAGAAACAAAAATTTTGTGTTAGAATGCTCTAATACCAGTGGAATGATGTGATGCCAATGCACCACACTAGACTCCGCTTCTCAAGAGCTCTAGGACAATACTCTCACAGTAGAAAATTGAGCTTTCGATGTCGCACATAGTACCCTGCACAAGGCCTACAAAATATGCAAAAAACACATAGTACACAAGGAGCATGGACATAGACTTCTTAGGTGTTACAAATGTGATCAAACTTATAGTCCGTGGCTCTCTAGGCCACTATATGTTTTATTAAAGAACATATACAAAAGTGTTCGGTGGCCATTTGGCCTTTCACACAGAGACTAATGGTAACAAGAACCACATAGTCATGCGTCTCCAAATCCTTATAACCATGCTTATATTCTCCTCTTGTATTCCTGCATTGCCTACCATAGAGCCTAAGCAAGTGGAGTATCTACAACAACACTTAGAACTTTATCAACCAAATCAACATGGTCCAAGTTCTATATTTGTTGACCAAGCTTGCAATTCACTAAGAGGACTTCCTTCGAGATTGTATAGGCCCACTATGCATCCTCCAAGAGCACTAGACATAAAATTAGGGACAACCCCATTTTTGAAACAATAATTCTAGATTTCCATGATGTTAGATAACCAAGGCACAATTCAAAGTACAACTAGATACACAATCCATGTGTACAAAAAATATAACATTCCTGTCTCTTTTAATCCTATGAAGAAAGGATTCATTTAAGTAGATATGCTCTAAAAGCATCGTGAAGATGAAGAAATTTCTTGTATTCAGTGTGATATTTTTTGTTTTCATACAAAAATGATTTCTTTTGTAGAATGTGCAATGAAAATCTATAAAATTTCAAGAGAAAAAATATATTTGAAGATATGATATATTTTTCATTTCACAAAATTCTATGTTTTTTTGTCATGTTGTCCTAGAGATTTACATCTCTACATATCTAAGTTTGAACCATCCATCTCCAAACTTCTAAGAAAGACTTTTAACTCAAAAGATAAAGATCATTGTTCGTCAAAATTATTTTTGATAGTTTTAGACAAAGTCAACCATGGTAAAAATCAAAGATACAAATAGTCGAAATTTGGTAAAAAATGAGCAAAATATTATTGCACCAATTGAAAGTACTCGTTGAGATCTTTCCAATGATATATAAGACTGTAGCATTGTTGGAGTTAGGCATCTGCAGAAGCACACGGACATCACAATGAAGAAGAAGAAGCTTGGAGCACAACATACAATACTGAATGTATTACCACTAGAATGTACAAAGATAAGTAGCCCATTAGGGAAATATGTGTATATACAAGCCGGGGGAAAAACCTCCTAAAGAGGGAAAAAAGTGCCCCGGCGGTCCTAGTGTGTTCACACACATCACTACCTAAATATACAAATCCCCCTTGGGAGTGATGCGGTGAACAAGGAGCTGGCACTCATGTATAAGGAAGTGCCAAGCTATGTGGAAATCACTCCACAAAAGGAAGTAAGCCCAAAGCTTTGCGGAAATCTTCAAACTTCTCCCTAGGCAAAGCCTTTGTGAAAAGGTCTGCAATGTTGTCCTGCGTGGGCACATATGCCAAGTTGATCTCCCTAGCAGAGAACCTCTCCCTGACATAATGATAATGCAACTCAATGTGCTTAGTGCGAGCATGGAACACAGGGTTCCTCGCAACTATCAATGTGCTCTTGATTGTCAGATGGTGGTGGCAGAAGACTAACCAACATCCAAATCAGCCATAAGGCATCTGAGCCACACACACTCAATAGTCGTTGTGAAAGCTGCCCTATACTTAGCCTCACAACTAGAAGTGGCCACAGTAGGTTGCTTCTTGCTCAACCAAGATATACATGAGCTACCAAGCATGAAGCAAAAGCCACTAGTGGACACACGAGTGTCATAGCAACCAACCCAATCAGAGTCAGAAAAAGCATGCAAATGTGACCGTAGTGATCCCTCCTTGGGATAAAACAAACCAAGTAGTCGGGTATCACTCAAGTAGCAAAAGATGCACTTAACTGCCTACCAATGCTTGACTCCTGGGCAATGCATTAACCTGCTCATCTATGAGATAGCAAACTAAATATCAGGCCGAGTAATGCATACATAAATCAAGCATCCAACAACCTATTGATAGAGAATAACATCAAATGCATCTCCAACATCATGAAGACTTAGTCGTAAACATGTAAATCAGCCTTGAAATCAGCAATATGCTACTCATGAGGACCAGTGAGTAGCATGTCATCAACATACACCACAATGATCAGAAGTACATCATTAGGACGCTTGACATATAAGGTGATTTCAGTTGGACTATTCTCAAAACCATGTGCAATCAGATAGGCATGTATCTTTTCATACCAAGCATGTGATGCTTGCTTTAAACCATATAATGCCTTCTTTAACCTGCACACCTGGTTTTCATGCCCTTTTTGCACAAAGCCACGGGGCTGAAAAACATACACTTCTTCATGCAAGTCACCATTCAGAAATGCTATTTTAATGTCCAACTAATGTACATTCCAACCAGGATGAGTTACAAGTGCACATATGCTACGAACAGTAGTCATTTGGCAAGTAGGAGCAAAGGTTTCATCAAAATCAATGCCTCTTTCCTGCACATAACCCTTTGCAAGAAGCCTAGCCTTATACCTGTCAACTGTACCATCAGGTTTACGCTTCAACTTGTATACCCACTTAGTGCCAATGCCAGGAGGTAAGTCACATAAAGACCTAGTACCATTCTTCATTATTGTGTCATATTCAGATTGCATAACAGCCATCCAATTTTCTGAATTTTGTGCTTCATCAAACGAAACAGGCTCAGCCTCATCACAGAGACTAGATGAAGCCATAGCATAGCAATTTGATGCAAAAGAGGCACTATGAGAGCCTGATCGAGTACGATATGACAGAGATGCATCTAATTTGCTATCACACAAGGTCTACACTAGCCATTTTGGCATAGTTCTTGCTTGCTCAATATCAACTCTCTCATCAATAAGTGCATCATGTAAATCTTGTTGGTGCAAAAGCCAAGCCTACACACTTGACTAAGCATGAGAATACTTCATGTGAAATTGATTGGAGACCCATGAGAACCGTTGCTATGGATTCTTTATCTTTTACCATTTGTAAAAGTCAAATTGACTTGAAGGAATATTTGTAAGGGCCACAAAACTCTTGGAGTTAGATGGATAGGAAAGATACGAGTTTCTTAGAGAGAATATCTCCTAGATTAGAGGATCACTTTTAAGTGAGAGCCAAAGTTGAATTCAAATTCAAATTTTGAATGAAGCATCTATAAAAGATGAATGTAAAATCTTTCAGTTAGATCACTCCAATTATGAGCCTTTAGTTGATCATATTGTAAGAGAGTGAGGCTAACTTCATGGCCTACACTTCTCACCATCATTGGGCATTGATTATCATGCCAATGATCATGTACAACATTTTCATATAATACAATAGATCATTGCTTACATCTGTTGATCTCTCTATCATTGTCACTGAGAACAATCATTTTGTATTGCTCATATCTCAATCATTACTCCATCATTTTCAATTTTCTATAGCTCATTGGAATTAGATCTAAATCTACTACATGCTGACAAACTTTGAAGACATTCCATTCAGTGCATTGGGAGAAAAGTGCATCGAAATGGTCACTGTTCATTCTCTGCAGAGGTCCTAAAAAATTGGGGGTAAAGCTACACTTGCTAAATTGATTGCTCTATGCATAGTGAACCATTTTAAGTGATTCCACTTGGAATCATTATCTCTTTAAGCTAATTTGATATCTCCAAAAGGAATTTATTTAATTCCTACTGTACTGGAAGCACTGAGCTTAACAAGCAACAGGTGTGTGAACAAAAATAGAAGTTTTTCATTGGATTGTCAAGTGGGAAGTAGTTTGTTTTGAATTAATCATTACTTGGATCATTTACAAACTACATAGGCACTTGTTTAGTTTCATTAGAAAGCCAAGAGGGCCTACAACTCAACTCTGAAGTGGAAGAGGGCTGGTACAAAGCAGGAATTTGCAGTACCTACTCATTTCTTGGAGTGTCCATCCATCTTTCCCGACAAATCTGCATTAGAAATGGAATGATCTACATCATCACATGAAAACTACAAAGGTTGAGAAGTTGCCTCATTAGGACCAACACTAGACTGTCCACCTCTAAAAAAAGGCAGCAAAGTATCGTACATGTCTTTGGAGCTAACAAATGTCTCCTTAGTACATGAAAGCAATGGCTGAATAACATCTTCCACAAAAACAACATCACGGCTAACCAGAATGCATTTAGACTATGGATGATACAGATGATAACCTTTACTTTCAAAACTCTACCCAACAAAAACATTTTACTGCTTTATTATCCAATTTTCTGCGATGTTGTTTAGGCACTAATGCATATGCCAAACAACCAAAAACATGCAGATGAGCAACAGATGGCTTGCGGTCATGCCAAGCCTCATATGGAGTGATAGAATCTAGTGATTTAGTGGGACACCTGTTAAGTACATATGCTGCACACATGACAGCCTCAAACCGGAAACTATGTGGTAAAGCCTGACTCTTGACCATACACCTCGTCATCTCCATGAGTAACCTGTTCTTTTGTTCAACAACTCCATTCTATTGAGGTGTATATGACACTGTACACTGGTGTTTTATCCCATGTTCAACTAGAAATGCATTAAAATCAGAAGACATATACCCCCCCCCGATCAGAATGGAGGGTGCCCATTTTACATGCTGATAGATTTTCAGCCAAAACCAAAAACTGTTTGAAGCACATGAACACTTCGGACTTTGCCTTCAATGGATATACCCATGCATGCCTGGAAAATGCATCGATGAAAGTCATGAAGTAAAGATAATTTCCAAAAGAAGGTGTCTGCATAGGACCACATACATCACTATGTACAAGCTGCAATTTCTGAGTAGCCCCAACTGAACCATCTTTGGGAAAGGACAAATGCTGCATTTTGCCCAAAATATAGCCTTCAAAAACATGTTTTCCAAGTGCCTCAAGTTTGGGCAAAGAGGGCACCATTTCAAATTTGTGCAGGCGTAGCAAACGAGTAAAATTCAGATGACCAAAGCATGCATGCCAAAGCTTTGCATCTGACATAGCCTGAGAATCATGTAGTGCAAATGTCAAATCATTTACAGATCTTTCATAGTCTATGAGCTTTTACAACCCACGACATAAAATGCCAGAAGAAACAATCACGCCTCCATTTGATAGATCATGAACTATACATCTGTCATCAACAACTTTCACAACCAAGCCAATCTTGGTAAATGTAGAAACTGATAACATATTTTTCTTGATCCGTGGCACAAACAAAGCATCTGACAAAGTGAAAGAACTACCATCAACAGTAGTCAAAATGATCTTATTAACTCCCATAACATGATAAGAGGAGTTGTTGGCACATGTAACAACATTCCCTGTAGGGGCAGGCTTGAGTGAAGAGAAGAAACTACAGTGCGAGGTAATATGTTTGGTCGCCCCACTGTCAAAGTACCAAAGATGTGAGTCTACTACAGACATGCACTGCTCATGAGAATATGGGTCATAACTGCAAATAGTAGTAAACGCCCATTCTTCTTCTTACACTGGATTAGGAGACTCTGTTTTTGGTGTAGAGGCCTCTGCAACAACCATTCCAGCCTCTTTCTTCTTTGCCTCTTTAGCAGCCAATTTTGGACATTTCTTTATGATATGATGATTTCCTTTACAGTATTTGCAAAACAATTTCTGCTTTTCTGAATTCTTTTCATCTTTGTCTTCCCTCTTTGATTGTGTAGAATTAGCATATTTGTGCTTACTAGTTGAAGAGCTCCCTTTTCCTTTGCCCTTCTGACTAGCCACGAAAGCTTGATCTGTAACACACATAATGGAATTGTTCTTCCTGGACTGATCCTCTTGCAAGAAAACAGAGACTAACTCCTCAAAAGACAAGGCATTTGGATTTCCTTTCATCATCAACCAAAGAGTAGAAGCAAAACTCTGATATGAATCAAGAAGACAATTCAGAACGGTCTGCACAAGTGAGCTATCTAGTATAACCTCATCAGTAGAAATCAACTATTCCTTCAAGTCTTTGATCTTTGTTAGAAAACTGTCCATAGAATCACCTTCATTCATGTGCTGACTCTCCAACTATTTTCGGAGGTAAGCAACACGAGACTCATTCCTAGCTTGGTACAATGTGCTAAGTGTATCCCAAGCATCCTTAGCTATTATGCAAGAGCGAATGTGAGGAATAATGGCACGTTTGACAGACAATGCTATCAATGCATGTGCGTGGGCATCTCTGCCATCCCAACAAATTTGCTCTATAGTAGGTGCAGCAAAAACTGCAGCACGAACAGGAATATGCAGAATATCATCATCTTCAAGACCTTCTGCATCAGCTTCAGTACCTGCAGTTGTAACAGTTCCAAGTGTGATAGGACATTTTTCAACACCCTGCACAATGTTCCACAGTCCTTTTGCAACCAATACATGTTGCATCATATAAGCCCATAACAGGTAGTTGGTACCATCCAACTTATCCTCAATAGCCAACATATGGAATACGTCACTGCTTTCAGCCATGGCCGGTGACTAAAATACCTTGATGCAAAAAATTGACTGTATCCCAAAAAGTTGAACAAAACTGCCCAACACAAGGAACAAGAAGAAGCTTGGAGCACAACACATAATACTGAATGTATTACCACTAGAATGTACAAAGATAAGTAGCCCGTTAGGGCAATAGGTGTATATACAAGCTAGGGGAAAAAAACCTCCTAAAGAGGGAAAAAAGTGCCCCGACGGTCCTAGTGTGTTCAGACACATCACTACCTAAATATATGAATAAGAATTTGGTTCGAGAATGAGTCACAATAGTCCAAAATCCTCAACAAGTAATAGCTCTAGATATTATGTTGCACGTTTGAACACTATAACAAAGAAGCATGGGCACCTTGGTTAGCCTAAGCACCTCTCAAAGTAGATATCTGAGTTTGAATCCTGTGGAGTGGAGAACAACAGAAGATCCTTCGCATCGTGCTTTTTCCATGATTGCTTTTCATGAAGCAATTGCTTTATTCATCACATGATTTTCGATGCTTTTGGTTTCTACGTGAGACAACTGCTTGGGGTCCTTAAATCTATAAAAGAAGAGGCATGGGTCATTGTTTCTATAACCATCCAACGATCTATTCATCATTCAAGAAGCTAGGAGGAAGATAAGGAGGTGTGCTCTACACTAGGTGATCTTTTGGAGGAGTTGGACTTGGACTTGCTAGTTCTACATCTACTTGATGGAGGGTGGCTATCTCTCATCTTGGTGGTAGGATCACGTTCATTCATATGCTCACTCTCCAACTATTTTTGGAGGTAAGCAACACGAGCCTCATTCCTAGCTTGGTACAATTTGGTAAGTGTATTCCAAGCATCCTTAGTTGTTCTACAAGAGCGAATGTGAAGAATAATGACACGTTTAACAAACAAGGCTATCAATGCATGTGCTGAGCATCTCTGCCATCCCAACAAATTTTCTCTACAATAGGTGCAATAGAACTACCCTGACAAGTTCTGCTAAACTTCTAAGAGAATTTAAGATGCTTATACTAACGAACCAAAACCGATATATATCATTGGCACAAAAAGATGAAATAACCTACACAAGTACTGTGATAGTGCATTCCGAGGCCGAAACGAACTCAGATCACGATTTTGGGATGACAAAGCGAAGCAGTTTTAATCTCCTAATCACCATGAGTATGATCACTAAATTTCGTGTGATTCTCAGATTGTGACCGAGTGGTGTCAACAATGCCCTAGATGAAGCAACGACATGCTCTAATACCAATTGTTAGAGTTAGACATCTATAGAAGCATGTGAATAGCACAAGCAAGAAGAAGAAGAAGCCTGGAGCACAACACACAATACTGAATGTGTTACCACTAGAATGTACAAAGATACGTAACCCGTTAGGGCAATAGATGTATATACAAGCTGGGGGAAAAATCTCCTAAGAGGGAAAAAAGTGCCCTGATGGTCCTAGTGTGTTCACACACATCACTACCTAAATATTTCAAGAACTAATCTTATAGGTATAGGATGGGTTATTGGTCAAGATGATGAAGAGGGGAAAAGATATACAGTTAGATTAGGTGCTAAAATTTTGCATGAAACTCAACAAAAATACTCGTAAATCAAACGAGAGCTTTGAGGTTTAGTCACAACTTTAAAAACTCATAAGGAATATTTCATAGGAGTCAATGTGATTGTTGAGATAGATTGTTTACCACTTATTGGTATGATTGCAAATTGTTCATCATCTGATATTGCAATTTTGAGATGGATATCATATATTAAATTAATAAATCTAGTTTTAGTTCATATAGTTGGAAATGCTGATATATTTAGGTAATGATGTGTGTGAACACACTAGGACCGATGGGGCACTTTTTTCCCTCTTTAGGAGGTTGTTTTCCCCTGCCTTGCATATACACCTATAGCCCTAATGGGTCACTTATCTTTGTACATTCTAGTGGTAATACATTTAGTATTGTGTGTTGTGCTCCAAGCTTCTTCTTCTTCCTTGTGTTGTTCACGTGCTTCTGCAGACCTCGATCTCCAACAATTGGAATCAGAGAACAACCAAAAACATGCAGATGAGCAACAGATGGCTCGTGACCATGCCAAGCCTCATATGGAGTGATAGACTGCACCACTTTAATGGGACACCTGTTCAGTACATATGTTGCACACATAACAGCCTCAAGCTAGAAACTATGTTGTAAAGCCTGGCTCTTGATCATACACCTCACCATCTCCATGAGTGACTTGTTTTTTGTTCAGCAAATCCATTCTATTGAGGTGTATATGGCACTGTACACTGATGTTTTATCCCACGTTCAGCCAGAAATGTATTAAAGTCAGAAGCCATATATTCCCCCCCTCGATTAGAATGGAGGGTGCCCAGTTTACATGCTGACAGATTTTTAGCCAAAACCAGAAACTGTTTGAAGCACATAAACACTTGGGACTTTGCCTTCAATGGATATACCCACACATGCCTCGAAAAATCATCGATGAAAGTCAAGATGTAAAGATAGTTCCCAAAAGAAGGTGTCTGAATAGGACCACATACATCACTATGTACAAGCTGTAATTTGTGAGTAGCCCAAACTGAACCATCTTTTGGAAAAGGAAAAACATTGCATTTTGCCCAAAATACAGCCTTCACATACATGTTTACCGGGTGTCTCAAGTTTGGGCAAAGAGGACACCATTTGAGATTTTTTGCAAGCGTAGCAAACTAGCAAAATTCAAATGACCAAAGCATGCATGTCAAAGCTTTGCATCTGACACAACCTGAAAATCATGTATTGCACATGCCAAATCATTTAGAGATCTTTCATAGTCCATGATTTTATATAGCCCACGGCATAAAATGCCAGAAGCAATAATGATGTCGCCATTTGACAGATCATGAATTGTACATCTGTCATCAAAAAATTTCACAACCAAGCCAATCTTGGCTAATTCAGAAATTGATAACATATTTTTCTTGATCCCTTGTACAAACAAAGCATCTGACAAAGTGAAAGATCTACCATCAGCAGTAGTCAAAATGATCTTACCAACTCCCATAACAAGATAGGAGTTGTTGGTGCATGTAATAGTATTCCCTGTAGGGGCAAGCTTGAGTGAAGAGAAGAAATTGTGTTGTGAGGTAATATGTTTCGTCGCCCCACTATCAAAGTACCAAACATCTGAGTCTACTGCAGACATGCGCTACTCATGAGAAGATGGGTCAAAACTGCAAACAATAGTAAATGCCCATTCTTCTTCCTGCACAAGATTAGCAGACTTTGTTTTCGGTGCAGAGGCCTCTGCAACAACCATTCCGACCTCTTTCTTCTTTGCCTCTTTAGCAGCCAATTTTGGACAGCTCTTGATGACATGATCATTTGATTTACAGTATTTGCAAAACAATTTCTGCTTTTCTAATTTCTTCTCATCTTTGTCTTCCTTCTTCAAATGTGCAGCATTTGTAGATTTCTACTTACTAGTAGAAGATCTCCATTTACCTTTGCCCTTCCGACTAGCCAAAAAAGCTTGATCTGCAACATGCATAATAGACCTGTTTTGCTAGAATAGTCTTGCTACAACAAAATAGAGGCTAACTCCTCAAATGACAAGGCATTTGGGTTGCGTATCATCATCAAACAAAGAGTAGAAGAAAAACTCTAATATGATTCAGGAAGACCATTCAGAACGGTCTGCACAAGTCAGCTATCTGGTATAACTTCATCAACAAAAATCAATTGTTCTTTCAAATCCTTGATCTTTGTGAGAAAACTGTCCATTAAATCACCTTCATTCATGCGCTCACTTTCCCATTCTTTTCGAAGGTAAGCAACACGAGCCTCATTCCTAGCCTGGTACAATGTGGTAAGTGTATCCCAAGCATCCTTCGCTATTCTGCAAGAATGAATGTGAGGAATAATGGCATGTTTGACAAACAAAGCTATCAATGCATGTTCCTGAGCATCTTTGCCATCCCAATGATTTTGCTCTGTAGTAGGTGCAATAGAAACAACAACACGAAGAGGAATCTACAAAATATCATCATCTTCGATCCCATCTCCATCAACTCCAGCACTTGTATTTGTAGTACCTGTATTCGTAGGTGTAACAGGATGTCTTTCAACACCCTGAACAATATTCCATAGTCCTTTCACTACAAGAAAAAGGGGGGCGTAGCGACGCCCCCGAATCGGGAAAAAAACGAAAACCGTCGCTTATGCGACGAAATCGTCGCATAAGCGACGGAAAAAATTTCGGATTTTTTTTTTTGGCCGAGCCTCGTCGCATAAGCGACGATAGCGTCGCATAAGCGACGATAGCGTCGCATAAGCGACGCTAGACCACAAGCGTCGCTGGTTAGCGACGCACTTAACGACATTGGCAAACTGTAGAGCGTCGCATATGCGACGCTCTGGAATGTAAAAAAAAAAATCAATTCTCCCGGCACATTTGTGCCGGGCCTTGAACGCGAGGAAGAACACAAAGACCGAGAGAGAGAGAGAGAGAAAGAGCGCGCGCGAGAGGGAGAGAGAGAAGCGAGACTATTGATAGGTATGCGCACACACACACTTACACACACACATATGTACACACACATATACACGCATAGACACACACACACATACGCAGACACACACACACATACACACAAATACACACATAGACACACATACACAAGACGCGCACACACATACACACACATAGACGCTCACACACATACACACACATATACACACATAGACACATACACACATAATGATGCATCCACACACATACACATGCATACACACATAGACACACATATACACACACACACATATGCATACACACACATAGAGAGACATACACACACATACACATACATGCATACACATACACACATAAACACATACACACACATAGACACATACACACATAAACACATACACACTCATAGGTACACACACATACACATAGACACACACACATATAATATATACACACACATGCACACATAGACACATACACACATACACATGCATACACACATACAGACACATATACACACACATACACACACATAGAGAGACATACACACATAAACACATACATGCATACATTTGCATACATAATGCATATGCATATGCATATAATGTACATACATACTTACATGCATACATAATGCACATGCATAGATACATACACACACACACAGATACATACACACATAGACACATACACACACATGAACACATACATACTCATAGATACACACACATACACATAGACACACACACATACACACACATACACACATAATGATGCATACACACACATACACATGCATGCACACATACAGACACATGTACACACACATACACACATAATGATGCATACACACACATACACATGCATACACACATACAGACACATGTACACACACATTCACACACACATTCACACACACATTCACACACACATTCACACACATTCACACACATATACATACATGCATACATATTGCATATGCATATGCATACATACATACTTACATGCATATGCATACACACACACATATGCATACATACATACTTACATGCATATGCATACACATGCATATGCATATGCATACATAATGCATATGCATATGCATACATAATGCATATGCATATGCATATGCATATGCATACATAATGCATATGCATATGCATATGCATACATAATGCATATGCATATGCATACATAATGCATATGCATATGCATACATAATGCATATGCATACATAATGCATATGCATACATAATGCATATGCATACATAATGCATATGCATATGCATACATAATGCATATGCATATGCATACATAATGCATATGCATATGCATACATACATACTTATATGCATACATAATGCACATGCTTACATACACTGTCATAATGTATACACACACACATACACACATAGACACATACACACATAATTATGCATACACACACATACATATGCATACACACACATATGCATACATACATGCATACACATACACACACATAGATACATACATACACATAAATACATACACACTCATAGACACACACACATACACATAGACACACACACATACACATAGACACACACACATATACACACACATACACACATAGACACATGCACACGTAATGATGCATACACACATACACATGCATACATAGACACACATAATAATGCATACACACACACATGCATACAAACATATACACACATATACACACACACATGCATACACACATATACACACACATATACACACACATATACACATATACACATACACATGCATACACACACACATGCATACACACATACAAACACATATACACACACACATACACACATAGATACATACACACGTAATGATGCATACACACATACACATGCATACATAGACACACATAATAATGCATACACACACATACATATGCATACATACATGCATACACATACACACTTAGACACATAGACACACATAGATACATACATACACATAAACACATACACACTCATAAACACACACACATACACATAGACACACACACATATACACACACATACACACATAGACACATGCACATGCAATGATGCATACACACGTACAAATGCATACATAGACACACATAATGATGCATACACACACATACATATGCATACACACACATATGCATACATACATGCATACACATACACACATAGATACATACACACACATAGATACATACATATACATAAACACATACACACTCATAGACACACACACATACACATAGACAACACACACATATACCTACACACATACTCACATAATGATGCATACACACACATACACATGCATGCACACACATACACATGCATACACACACATACACATGCATACACACACATACACGTATATATATTGATTTCTAACCATTTTGTTTTATATGTTAGGTATTATGGATCCCAGTAGAGAGAGAAAGGTGAAACTCACTCTCATAAAAAGTCTTATGAGAGCAAGAGTTCCGTCAGATACTCTAGGGGCCATAATGCGGGACTACGCAGAGATGTCCGATGAGGAGCTGGATTATACGATCCAGATGCTTACGCGATCAGACGAGGGCTCTTCTGCGGATCCACACGCAGGAAGAGAGCTATCTGCTCATAGGTATGTTTTTTTTTCATAAATTTTTTTAATGATATTATAGCACATATTTTTATTTATTTCTATCTATCTATTTTCAGGACACCTATACCACCTCCAGCACGTGATAGCAGAGCAGAGACGTTGCCTATGAGGACATGCATAGGCACGTTAGGACTAGAGTGCGACATAGAGCCAGAGGGGAATATTGTATACATAGGAAATGGATTGGAGTTCAAGAGGAGAATGCGTGCACTATGCGACTCTTACCTGCGCTTTATCCACTTACCATGGAAGTAAGTAAAAGTTTTACATATAAATTGAAATATATATCTTATGTTTTATTTATATTATGTTTTTTATTTTTGTAGTGAGCATGATGAGAGGGATAAAAAGTACGTGCTCAGTTCACTTGAGACGGAGTTTGGGATAGGGTGGTCTCTTAAATGGTGTTTAAAAGAGATGCGGACACTTATGGCGCATCGTCGTGACAATGCACGGTATGTATGTATATGAGAGAGAGAGAGAGAGAGAGAGAGAGAGAGAGAGAGAGAGAGAGAGAGAGAGAGAGAGAGAGAGAGAGAGAGAGAGAGAGAGAGAGAGAGAGAGAGAGAGAGACAGAGAGCACTAATCTCGATATTAGGGTTTTGAAATCCCTAATTTAAAAACTCTAATTCAACCTTTTAGCCATATGTTTGAAGTATATGTACACCTCCGACATCCTACTAGAGAGATGTCTCTCCTCCCAACCTTATGCCTCTATATATAGCTACTCGAATCAACGAGGATCATGATTCATAATATATGTAAAGATATATACACATCATGTAGATAGGATACATAAATATAAAATGGAGTAGATATATTATGCTTCACACATACATGCCTAAATGCACACATAAATATATATATACATACTAACATATTTACATGTACATATTTACACATACATGTACATGCCTACATGCACACATAAACATATATATACATGCATACATATTTACATGTACATATTTACACATAGACACATATACATATATACATGTACACAATTATAAACACTTGCATATATTACGTACATGAATACATGTATACATATATCACACACATGCAAACACATACATATACATGAAATACATATATATGCATACTAATATATGTATACATATAATACACATGAATACACACACATATGCATACATACATGATAAAAATTTACTCCTCGAAGATAAAGCTATATATAAAATAATTAGGCATACCCCCGAGCTTCATGTTCTAACTTAGAAGAACATGATTTCATCTCTCTAGTAGGATTCATCGTTATTCAAGTTAATAAAAAAAACCTATTATCTGATATCCATTCAGAAGCTTCAAGTTACTATCTAATCTGCTCATATGTTTTCATTATTGCCATCATTTTGGTAAGACATCAATATAGTCTCATCTTCATTATCCTTATTGATTTCATTTATTTCTTCTATTGTTAAATCTATGTTCTCATGAATCACATCATCTATTGGTGGATTAATATCTATTTCTGGTAATTCCTCTTCCTCATCAGTAGAATCAGCATGTAGAGAATTATCCTCTTCATCAAAAAGATTAGTATCATTATCACGTATAATGAGTCTAATTTCTATTCCAGATGTTGATGTATCAGTATCTGATGCTGAATCATCAAGAGGACTTTCTTCAATCTCTCTAACAATAAACTGTTCAAACAATGACCTACCTCTAGGTTGCACATGAATGACTTGCCACCAAGGATGATCATCTGGGTTTTTATAAAAAAATGCTTGTTCAATATGCCTAGGAAGAATATATGGTTCTTTAGTAGATCGCATTACCTTGGAAGAATCAATTGCCCAAAACCCAGATAATTCCTTTCTTATTGTAGAATTACTACCTTTATACTCCGCTCGATACCAGTCAACCTTCAAAATGACCTATCAAAATATATAACAACAAAAACGTCCCATTATTAGGTGCTTAAAAAAATAACTAACTCTAAAAAAAATATATAAACTTTTTTCTACCTGTTTGAATGTACGAAATGAAATTTCGTAGATACCAACAATAGTTCCTACGTAACCAAGTTCGCTATCTATAAGGTTCGTGTCTTTTGAGCTAGCACGTGATAGTTGCTTGAAACAAGCAACAATACTAGAATCCTCTGTTTTACGTAAAGAATCAATGGCTTTGATTCTAATATGCTGTCCAAAAGCCCACATATTAGTGAACATTCGAGCTTGCAAAATAAATTCAATTAGTAAATAGAAACTAACATACATATATGAAAAAAATAAAATATATATTTTAATAAAATTACCTTTTGTTCACAACCTATCATTAACTCTCTTTGCTCATCTGAGATTTCTTCATTATTTGCGTTGGCGCGTTGCAAACGACTATATAGCCAATCCGTGAAAGAAGGTATATCTGTAATCTCATTATTATCGAGATTACGTCTAGATCTTTTGTTTTTTCGCCTTTTACTTTGGAGACTTTGAAGTTCCTCGTACTCGCTAATGAATGCTTGCATGCATTCGCTATTATATGCTACAAAAGTAGAAACATCATTTTTTTCTTGAAATGTAAATAAGAATGGAACCCCCTTACCTGATAATACCTCATCTGTTATTTTTGAAGAAGACTTGTTGGTCCATGCACGTGGAGCTTCTTCATGAACTCTTTCAAGGTACTCACTAACGTAATACATGCACTCTTCAAGCATCCAACCCTTTGCCATGGATCCTTCTGGTTTTGCTCTTTGTCGCACATAACCTTTTAGTATTCCCATAAATCGCTCGACCCAAAACATCCATCAAGTGTTGACAACACCGGCAATCTCTATCTCATCTACAAGATGGACTAGTAAATGAACTTGAATATCAAAAAATGAAGTAGGAAGTTCTTTTTCCATCAAACATAGTAGCTCTTTGCATTCACGTTTTTTTTGTGGGATCGAATTTTTATCGATCTCTTTGGATGTAATCCACCTATACAAATCATAAAAACAATTGTAAAGAAGTTAATTAAAAAATAAAAGATATCCAATATTCATACATATTAAATATAAAAGTATCATAATTACCTTATAAGTGATCCAAGACGATAGATCACATCTCTTACTCCTTTCGTTGTACATCCATCGATAACCAAAGGTAAAATATGTTTCAAAAAGTTATGCCAGTCATGGGTCTTTAATCCAGATAAGCTCTTATCATCCATAGTAAACATGTTTTGAAACGATGCTCCATATCCTGTAGGAGTCTTGATCAATTGAATTCTATTGTTGATAGTCTGTATCTCTTTTGTTGTAAGTACCCAAGGAGCAGATGCATAAGTTGTTTCTTGTTGATGTCTATAAAAAGCTGGCCATAACTTTGGTTTGGATTTTTGATCTTTCAAATCATTCCTTGATGTTGTGGTATCTTTTAGTCCAAGAAGATGCTGCCATAGTGAATAACCAATATTTTTGAATATATGCATAGGATCAAGAAGATGACATACTTTTAACTCTTTCCAATACTCCAAAGAATACCATATTGATATGTTCTCTGCGAGTGCCAATTTCCCTTTACCTCTGTTCACATACTCATTATCTGAATCATCACTGAAGATTTCTACTTCTGGATCTATCAGAGGTCCATCTGTCCATTTTTTATACCAATCCATAGGCGTCATAGGTTTTGGATACTGGCCTGTTTCAAGCTTTCCATTAAAATGTATCGCTTCTCTTTTAGATCTTAATGGATGATCATCAGGCAAGAATTGTCGATGTCGAAGATAAATATTTTTGTTGAGATTCTTACTATAGATTGATCTCAACCAATCACCACAATATGGACAAGCTTTATAACCCTTAGTAGATATTCCTGCATCATGGAAAAGGATAAAAATATAATTAGATTAAATCATATTTATTTACATGCATATTGAATAAAAAAATTACATCAATACCTGAACAAACGCCATATCCAGGAAAATCGTGAATAGTCCAAGCCACAATACCACGAATCGTAATATGTCTTTCATTGATGCTTTTCAATATATCAATGACATTAATACCTCTCCATAACTCTTGAAGATCGCCAATGAGAGGAGCAAGATATACATTCATATCTTTAACTTGTCTTTTGCCTGGGATTAAAAGTGAAAGCATTAAATGTTCCTTTTTAATGCTAAGATATGGCGGAAGATTGTAGTTTATGACTACCACTGGCCATGTTGACCATTTATTGGATTTCATGGAGAATGGATTAACCCCATCTAATGCAACTCCTAACTTTAGATTCTGTGGATTTTGTGCAAATTCAGGCCATGTAGAATCAATATGCTGAAAAGCAACACTATCATGAGGAATTCTGATTATTCCATCAGTACTTTTGTGATCATGTCCCCAAGTCAAAAGCTTTGATAATTCGGGGCTTTGAAACATATGTCTAATCCGTGGAGCCAATGGAAAATGTCTCAATACCTTATTCGGGATTTTACCTTCTTCACCCTTATATCGAGGAGATTGACATTTGGGACATGTCAAAGAGTCTGCATATTCACCTCTATATAAAATACAATTGTTAGGACATGCATGTATACATTGATAATCTATACCAAGATTGTTGATTATCTTCTTCATTTCATCATGTGAGGTAGGAAGAATATTTTGACTTGGTAAAAACTTTTCAGATAATAACCTGTAAGTTTATCAAAAAAAGATATATTAAAAAAGGTAAATAAATATACATACATATATACATGCAGGTTTTTATTCTTACTTTAGATAAGGTAAGAACAAGAACTTGAATTGAATATATACTTTTTGTCCGCGCATCTTTTAAAACTATTAATGCATCTTTCAAAATATTTACGCAAAACAATCGTATCCTGTCAATTCACACATATGTTCATATAATGGTGACCTGGATGAATCGCATGCACAGAGGTTAGTCAAGATAGAGCAAGATTTCTCGGGTATGCAGTAAACCTCTTGCATGTCAATGATGAGCATCTGAACTTTAGGATACAAAGTGGACTACTCCATTATAATCAGATTGTTGTCTCTTGAGTAACCTCTGTGCATGCGACTCATCCAGGTCACCATTGCGAATATTTGGAAAGATGCATTAATAGTTTTAAAAGATGCGCGGACAAAAAGTTTCCATTCAATTCAAGTTCTTGTTCTTATAACCTTATCTAAAGTAATAATAAAAACCTACATGTATTTATATATGTATATATATTTATGCATATATATATATATATATATATATATAAATAGATAGAAAATTGAAATTTATACCTTAATAGTGTCGAAACAGATACATTACTCCATCCAAAACGATTTTGAAGGTTGAGAATAAGTAAGCTCGCATTTAGTCGTGTCAAATGACTTCCTTCATATACATGCTTTAGACATTCCTCTCGAAGATATTTCTCATTTTTAGAAATATCCATGCTCTCACTGTCATTTTGATACCAATCCTCAATAAAATCTACCATGCCATCATCTTCATCATTGTCACACAAATCTTGTACTTTATCATCTTTTGAATATAGATCTTTCAACTTTGCATATTGCACAGGCTTAGTTTTGCGTAGCCTCCTCATGGAAGCTTCTGATAAATGAGGTCTTATTGGTAATTGTGAATGTTGTGGACGAATATCATCAACATCATACGTTGGAATCTACACATATAAATAAAACTCATTAGTATTCCATAAATGAATAAAAATTAAACTTCAAATATAAAATTAAGTATATAACTTATTAAATATGGATAGAAAATTTTGATTCTCTCTAGCTAAAAGGTGCTCTTGGAGGTCTACGCCATCCATAATTCACTAATAGTTCATCACCAGCATGTAATGTAGTAATAGCATTGACAACTATGTATCTTGATACATCTCTACTCATGTATGGTGATTCATGACTATTTTCACGCTTCTCAAATGTGCAATTAGTCCTTGAACTATTATGTAACCCTCGACTACTATTTATTAAACCTGCTATATTTCCATGTGTGTAAGGTCTTCCATCAATATATAATCTTTCATTTTCTGCATGTAAAATCCTTCTACTAGTAAGAGATGCTGCGTTCAAGCATATTCCATAAGTACTCATGCTTTGAACATAACGTGAAAGTCGATGCCAATCTCCCCATCCATATATAGGACCACAAAATGACATAAGAATGACTTCAGAGTTCGGAGGCACATACAAATCCTCTACAATAAAGAGACCACGACCAGCATTAGTAATAGTGGATGGAGCAATCATATAGCGATTACCCCAAAAGTTGAAAACCTCTCCATCTAAAGGAAGTGGTCCTCTATTCCATCCTCCATATCTTCTTCTATCATATGTTTGTACTAAAGAACGATCACGAGCTGGCAATGGATAATCTCCAGCCGTTTCATTCTCTAAACCAGGAGGTAGAGGATTTTTAGAAACCTCTGCTTGTAATTGATGAACAGCAAGTCCATGACGTGTACGAGGTATATTAACATTATGAGAAAAATCATCATCATCATCATCATCGAGCAAGTATTCCTGTATATCAATAATAATTTGATTTTATACATGGTTTTTAAATAAAAAAATGACATTAATATATATAGAAAATACATACCCAAGCATTATCACGTTGACTAGGTGATGGTGCATGCTCAAAAGTACCATACTCTGCCTCATGTTGAATACGTTCCAATCGTGGTCTTCGATACATGCCATAACAAGAGTTACACCAACATATAATATGCTCTTGATAGTAAAATTCATCATAATTCCTATCGGAGGACACATGTGAAGTCGTTGCATGGGTAGGAGGTGGTGGAGTACCCTCTGATTGATCAGAATCTGCACATCATAACAAACATAAAAAAAATATATAAGTTATGTATCCATCAAATATAGTTAAAATTAAATATTTCATATACTTATAGTATAAAGTCGTTGCACGATGAGGAGACAGTGCTGGAGTTCCATCTGATTGATCAGAATCTACATCATAAGAAACATAAAAAAAATATATAAGTTATGTATCCATCAAATATAGTTAAAATTAAATATTTCATATACTTACAATATAAAGTCGTTGCACGATGTGCATGTATTTTGTATGAATGAGTGTATATGCATGCATGTGTGTGTACGTATATATGTGGATATGTATATGTGTGTTTATGTTATATGTATGTATATGTGTATATATATACATATATGCATGCGTATATGTTTGCATGTATATGTGTATGTGGGTATGTGTATGTGTATGTGTATATGTGTGTATATATGTGTATGTATTCTGACTTTTTTTTCTGTTTGAGATTAAATTAACAGGAGATATTGTATGGTCGAAAAAAATAAGAGGCGAGCTAACATACCACCTGAGTCGTGGCAGTTTTTTCGTAGACAGCAACGTCTTCAGGAGTCATTTCCTCAGCAGAAGGTACACAAATTAATAGTTTATATCTATAATTTTTAGATATTTTAGTAATTTTTTAATTTAATTTATGTATTTTTTTCCTTGAATAAACAGGCTGCTGCAAAGAAGAGAGTGGAGTCGGGCCACACATCGCACTTAGGACAAATGGGCCATAATGGTTTTGTAGCTACGTTTGTAAGTATATGTGTTATTGTGAGTATATTTTTTATTTTAGTTAAAATGCAAGCAACTTATGTTTTTTATTTGTTTCATTGCAGCGAAAGGATTATGGCCGATATCCTATGAAACACGAGATCGAGTATGCTACACATTTTGGATATCGGCATTTGAGCGAGTATATACAAGATCATCCTGATGCCTTTGTGAGTATTTTTAAAATTTATATAATTATTTTGTTGTTATGAATGTTTTAATTATTTTATTGATTTATGTTTGTTATATGTAATACAGGAGTATTATGGGGAGACAAATATGGATGAGGTGGAGAGACAGACACAGGAGGGACGATCTCGATCGTCACAGGGTGATCATGAGGATGAGGATGAGGAAGATCAGGATGATCATGATATTGCTGATGATGATGATGATCATGATGATGATGATTAGGATTTTAGTTGATTATGACATTGGATTATATGTATTTACATTGATATATATATATATTTATCTATATATTTTTCATTTCAGTCATGTTTTGAATTGTGTGTATGGTATTAAGTAATGAAGAGTTTTGTTCTATTGATTGTTATTATTGTTTATATTAAGCATGTGTTTTAATACTTTAATTATATAATTCATTCATATGTGTGTACCTAAGTGTATATGTATGTGTGTGTATATGTATGTATGTGCATGTGTATGTGTGTGTATATGTATGTATGTGCATGTGCATGTATAAGTGTATATGTGTGTATGAGTATGTGCATGTGCATGTGTATGTGTGTATATGTATATGCATGTATATGTATAACTCTATGTGTATGTGTGTGTATGTGCATGTATATGTGTATATGTGCATGTGTATGTGTGCGTATATGTATGTATATGCATGTGCATGTATAAGTGTATATGTATGTATCAATATGTGCATGTTCTTGTGTATGTGTGTGTATATGTATAACTCTATGTGTATGTGTGTGTATGTGCATGTATATGTGTATATGTAGGTATATGCATGTGTGTGTGCTTCTTCATCATATATAAGTGTATGAGTGCATATCAATAAGTGTGAGTATGGTATGTAATGAAAATAACACAATTCAAATGATCTACAAATAATAGAAATTGTACTTACAATTGTGATCCATAGTTTTTTCTTGGTTAGCTTCTTGAATAACCTGCAATAAAGAGAGAGAAGAGAGAGAGAGAGAGAGAGAGAGAGAGAGAGAGAGAGAGAGAGAGAGAGATCTAGAGAGAGAGATATATATAGAGAGAGAGATCTAGAGAGAGAGAGTGAGATCTAGAGAGAGAGGAGATCTAGAGAGAGAGAGATCTAGAGAGAGAGAGAAAATTCAAAGAGAGAAAGATGTAGAAAGAGAGAACAAAGACAGAGGGAGACAATACCAGAGAGCTTAAGCAAAATAACAATTCTGCATATACTTGCTTCAGCTCGTAAGCGCAGCGCAATTGCGAACGTTCGAGAGCTCTTCGATCGGATGCGTGAAAATGTCGATTGCAGAGCCTCCAACGTTTTAATTTTTGTCCGTCAACAGATCGTCGTATAAGCGATGCAACACGTCGTCGTATAAGCGACATTTGCTTAGCGTCGCGTATAGGACGGTCTGCATTGTCGCTTATACGACGGTGTGGACCGTCGCTTATGCGACGCAAAAGCGCGTCGCTTAAGCGACGCCTTTGACAAGCGTCGTTTAAGCGACGTTAGGCGGAAGCGTCGCAAAAAGGTCGCAAATACCGTCGTTTTTTGCATCGTATAATCGACGGTCCGCGCTCGACGATAATTCCGATGCAAGTTGCAATTTTTATAGCGACGAAATTCTGTCGCGTTAACCGTCGCTACACGCCCGTATTCCTTGTAGTGTTTTGCAACCAATACATGATGCCTCATATAAGCCCATAATGGGTAGTTGGTACCATCCAAATTATCCTCAACAACCAACATACGGAATACATCACTGCATTCAACCATGGTTGGGGACTAAAATACCTTGATGTAGAAAATTGACTGTATCTCAAAAAGTTGAACAGAATTACCCAGAATTGAAGAAGCTTGGAGCACAACACACAATGCTAAATGTATTACCACTAGAATGTACAAAGATAAATATCCCATTAGGGCAATAGGCGTATATACAAGCTGAGGGAAAAAAACCTCCTAAAGAGGGAAAAAAGTGCCTTGGCGGTCCTAGAGTGTTCATACACATCACTAAGCACCATGTGCTTGGTATGAAAAGATACAAGCCTACTTGATTGCACATGGTTTTGAGAACAATCCAACTGAGAGCACCTTATATGTTAAGCATGCAAATGATGTGCTTCTCATCATTGTTGTGTATGTTGATGACATGCTGCTCACTGGTCCTCATGAGAAGCATATTACTAATTTTAAGGCTGATTTGCATGCCTCATTTAAGATGTTAGATTTGGGGCATTTGCATCATTATTTAGGCATTTAGTTTATGCAAGTTCAAGGCAAAATAGCTTTGTCTCAAATAAAATATATTGACACATTATTGTAGTGTTTTGGCCTTGAGGATTGCAAACCTAGTGTCACTCCTATGGAGACATGTTTACTGTTGAGTCTTCATGATGCTGGAGATGTATGTGATGTTGTTCTCTATCAACAAGCTATTGGATGCTTGATTTACTTATGCATTACTTGGATAGATATTCAATTTGTTGTCTCACTGATGAGTAGGTTTATGCATTTCCCAAATGTCAAGAATTGACAGACAGTTAAGCACATCATTTGCTACTTGAGTGGTACCCGGCTACTTGGATTGTTTATCCCAAGGGGGGATCACTAGTGCTAGATTTACATGCATTTTCGGACTCTAAATTGGCCAGTTGCGATGACACTCGTGTGTCCACTAGGGGTTTTTTGCTTCATGCTTGATAGCTCATGCATATCTTGGTTGAGCAAGAAGCATGCTATTGTGGCCACTTCCAGTTGTGAGGTTGAGTATAGGGCAGATTTCACACGACTATTGAGTGTGTGTGGCTCAGATGCCTTATGGTAGATTTGGGTGTTGGTTAATCTTCGGCCATCACCATCTTCATTGAGAGTTAGAGCACATCCAAATTGTATTTCACCACCTTATTCGAGGATCACTGTGTTCCATGCTTGCACTAAGGACATTGAGGTGCACTATCATTATGTCAAGGAGAGATTCTTCGCTAGAGAGATCAGTTTGGCATATGTGCCCACAAAGGAGAACATTGTAGACCTTTTCACAAAGGCTCTACCTAGGGAAAAGTTTGAAGCTTTTCACAAAGTTTTGGGCTTACTTCCTTTTGTTGATTGATTCCACATAGCTTGGCACTTCTTTATACATTAGTGCCAGCCCCTTGTTCACCACATCACTCCCAGGGGGGATTTATTGATATATTTAGGTAGTGATGTGTGTGAACACACTAGGGCCATAGGGGCACTTTAGTACATAGACACTTTAGACTACACTTTCAATGGATAAACCCCATTCATGCCTAGAAAATTCATCAATGAAAGTTACAAACTATAGATAATTTCCAAGTGAAGGTGTTTGCATAGGACCATATACATTACTATGAACAAGTTATCATTTATGTGCATGTGTAATGAAAGTCACAAAGTATATATAATTTCCAAATGAAGGTGTTTGCATAGCTCCCCTAGGAACATATACATCACTATGAAAAAGTTGTAATTTATGTGGTATATTTTGGGAAAAATTCATCTTTTGGGAAAGAAGAATGCTTCATTTTTTCCATAATACACCCTTCATAGACATGTTTAGAAGGTGCATCAAGTTTTACAAAGAGGACACCATTTTAGATTTCTAGAGGCAAAGCAAACTATCAAAATTTAAATGACCAAAGCCTGCATGCCAAAGCTTTGCATAAGAAATAGCCTGAGAATCATGGATGGCATATGCTAAGTCATTCTTAGATTTTGCATAATCTATGAGCTTATACAACTCATGAATAAAATTCATGAAGTGATAATAACATTACCATTTAAGAGATCATGAATTCTACAATTGTTATCAAGAAATTTTGAAACCAATCCAATCCAATCTAGTGTTGAGAGTAACAATAGATTTTTCTTGATCCCTTGCACGAATAAGGCATATGACAATGTGAAAGAACTACCATCAATAGTAGTCAAAATGATCTTTCCAACTCCCATGACATGATAAGAGGATTTTTTAGCACATGTGATAATATTCCCTGTAGGAGTAGGCTCAAGTGAATTGAAGAAACTATGCTACAAGGCAATATGTTTGGTTGCACCACTATCAAAGTACCACACATCAGGGTCCATAAAAATACTCATGAGAATATGGGTCATATCTATAATGAGTACTAAATGCCCATTCTTCAATCTGAATAAGATTAGTAGATTCTATTTTAGGGGTGTAGAGACCTTTTCAACAACCATTCCACCCTCTTTCTTCTTGCCCTCCTTGGCAACCAGTTCAGGACAAGTCTTTATGACATTATCATTTGCCTTACAATACTTGCAAAACTATTTCTGCTGTTCTATTTTCTTGTCATCTTTTCTTTCCTTCTTTGATTATGCAACATTAGCAAATTTAGGCTTACTAGTAGATGAGTTTCATCTACCTTTTCCCTTTTGAATAGCTAAGAAAGCTTGATATGAAATATGCATAATTGGCATGTTCTCCCTAAACTGATCTTCCTGCAACAAAAGAGAGACTAACTCCTCAAATTTTAAGGCATTTGGATTGTCTTCATCATCATTCTAAGAGTAGAAGTGAAAATCTAATATAAATATGGAAGAATGTTAAGAACAATATGAATAAGTGAACTATCTGACAAGATTGCATTAAAAAATCATGATCTTTCAAATCTTTGATCTTTGTCAAAAATTGTCCATTGAATCTCCTTCGTTCATATGCTCACTCTCCCACTATTTTTGGAGTTAAGCAACATGAGCCTCATTTCTTGCCTAGTACAATGTTGTAAGAGTACCCCAAGCATCTTTTGCTATCTTGCAAGAGAAAATGTGATGGATAATGACATGTTTGACAAACAAAGATATTAATACATGTACATGTGCATCTTTGTCATCCCAACAAAGTTGCTCTTCAGTAGGTGCAACAAGAACCACAACACAACTAGGAAATCAGAGTTTGTCATCTTCAACACCATCTACAACACCTTCAATCACTATATATGTAGGTGTAGTAGGATGTTTTTCAACACCCTACACAATATTCCACATGCCTTTTTCTACCAATACATGACACATCATATATGCCCATAATGGGTAATAAGCTCCATCCAACTTATCCTCAACAACCAACATAAAGAATACATCATTGCTTTCATCCATGACTATTGACGAAATATGTTGATTCAAAAATTGATTGTATCTCAAAAAGATGAACAAAAATACCCATTCGAGCGCTGTTATATCTATAGTTGACTTTGAGATGCTTATATTGGTGAAAGGGAATATGTATGTATGTTTGGCACAAAAGGAAAAAATTGCCTATACAAGCACTGTGATAGTGCATTTAGAGGCTGTTTTGAACTCCTAATCACCTCGAGTATGCTCACAATTGCAATTTTGAGAATATTACTAGAGGGATATTGATAACACTCTAGAGAAAGTCGTGACCTACTATGATACCAATTGTTGGAGTTTGAGGCCTTTGGAAGCACACAAACACCACAAAGAAGAAGAAGGACCTTGGATAACAACACAATACAAAATGTATTACCGAGTGAATGTGCAAAGATAAGTGACCTTTTAGGGTTGTAGGCATATATACAAACTAGAAAAAAAATCCCTCCTAAAGATGGAAAAATTTTCCTTGGTTGTCTTAAGTGGTGTTCACACAAATCATTACCAAAATATATCAACAATATTGGTTGCAAAGGGATTGTGGAATATTATGGAGGGTGCTAAAATATATCATATTATAGCTACAAATACTCCAAATATAGCTTATTGAAGTGGTGTTGAGGACCTTGTAGGCACTAATTTTGGTGTAGTTCATATTTTCAATCATCTTGCATCTCTTTTTTTTTAGTATGTCAAGTGCACCACCAATACCCACTAAGATTGCAACACAACATCGATGGATTATGTTTGCTCATGCAAATAATCTTAGGATGGTTGGGATGCTCTTTCCATATTATATCAAGCAAGAAATGAGGCTTGGTTTTCTTATCTTAAACAACAATTGGAAAGTGATCATGCTAGAGATGCACACCATTACCACCCATGAGAGTGTAGATTATAGTGGGTGGAAAGCAAGACTCAAGTTGTGCATCCAAAAATTTGGGCCCATTGCCGCACAAAGTTTGATACTCAAGTGACAAGTTGTGTTGGCCCAATCAATAACATGAGCACTACTATCTCATGAGTTCCTACTCTAAATCTTCCACAACAACCATCATCTCTCCTTTCACTATATATTCAAAAGATAAAGAACATCTAATATCTCTTAGCTCACTCAACCAAACGTGAGCATATCTTATGTCAATCTATAGATCTTTTTGAGATTCATCCAAAGAAAGTGAACTTGAAACAAATGAGCCTTCCTATGTAGATTTTCTTCAATTAAAGGAGGGTCATCAAGAAGTGGAGTGAGTGGTAAAGTTCCTTTAAATGGTTTAAGTAAACTAATATGAAATGTATATTCCAATGAGATGGTATATCTAAACTAAATGAATTATCATTAGTTTTTTGTATAATGCAAAATGGTCCATAATAGCATGGTGCAAGTTTAATTTTAGGATGCTGCAAAATGTTTTTGAGACGTCTTTTAATGATATGCAACCACACAAGATCATTTTCCTTCAATTCCTTAGCTAAGCATTTTGTATTGATATTACGTGTGTATCACTCTTGACTTTTCCTAATGTGCTCATGAACATCGTGAAGTATAGAAATGTGATCTTGAGCATGTTGATATATTTAGGTAGTGATGTGTGTGAACACTCTAGGACCGCCGGGGCACTTTTTTCCCTCTTTAGGAGGTTTTTTTCCCCCGGCTTGTATATACGCCTATTGCCCTAATGGGCTACTTATCTTTGTACATTCTCTAGTAATACATTCAATATTGTGTGTTTGTGCTCCAAGCTTCTTCTTCTTCCTTGTGCTGTTCGCGTGCTTCCACAGACGTCTATCTCCAACAATTGGTATCAGAGCAGGTCGTCGCTTCTTCTAGGGCGCCGTCGACACTCCTCCGTTTGCAGTCTCAAATTCGCACGAAATTTGGTGAGCATACTCAGGGTGTTTCCGAGCTCAAAACTGCTTCGCTCTGTGGTGCCGAAATCGCGATATGAGCTCGTTTTGGCCTCCGAACGCACTATCACAGTGCTTGTGCAGGCTATTTTGTCCTTTTGTGCCAAAGGTATATACCAGTTTCTGTTCGCCAGTTTAAGCGTCTCGAAGTCTGCTGCAGGTCTAGCAGAACTCATCTGGGCAGTTCTGTTCAACTTTTTGAGATACAGTCAATTTTCTGCATCAAGGTATTTTAGTCACCGGCCATGGCTGAAAGCAGTGATGTATTTCGTATGTTGGCTGTTGAGGATAAGTTGGATGGTACCAACTACCCATTATGGGCTTATATGATGCGACATGTACTGGTTGCAAAAGGATTGTGGAACATTGTGCAGGGTGTTGAAAGACGTCCTGTTACACCTGTAACGACAGGTACTGCAAATACAGGTGTTGAAGCTGATGAAGATGGCGTCGAAGATGATATTCTGCAGATTCCTGTTCGTGCTGCTGTTTCTGTTGCACCTACTGCAGAGCAGATTTGTTGGGATGGCAGAGATGCCCAGGCACATGCATTGATAGCTTTGTCTGTCAAACATGCCATTATTCCTCACATTCGCTCTTGCAGAATAGCAAAGGATGCTTGGGATACACTTACCACTTTGTACCAGGATAGGAATGAGGCTCGTGTTGCTTACCTCCGAAAACAGTTGGAGAGTGAGCACATGAATGAAGGTGATTCTATGGACAATTTTCTTACAAAGATCAAAGACCTGAAGGAACAATTGATTTCTGCTGATGAGGTTATACCAGATAGCTCACTTGTGCAGACCGTTCTGAATGGTCTTCCTGGTTCATATCAGAGTTTTGCCTCTACTCTTCGGTTGATGATGAAAGGTGTTGGGGGATTCTTGGACGAGAAGGAGTTTGAGGGTTTGTAAGAGAAAAAGGAAAGAATAAAGAAAGAAATGAGCTGGGAAAGTTCATAGAGGAAATAACCTTGGAAGCTTCTGCAGAAGCACACCTTGGAATCTTGAGTTTGATTACAGTAAAACAATTACAATGTTTGAGCACAATCCGAGTCAATACTTCTGTGCGCACTACAGAGGGTGCTTAATTACAAAATACCAATTATCCCAAAGTCTTCTTGCAGTCGGCCTCCTCTGCACCAGTCCTCTACTTGCTTCAAGCTTATCCTTGTGCACACCTTGCACCAAGCTTCCACCAAGATGAGGAATGAGTATCTTCTGTCGGCATGCACACTGCACAGAGACCTTGAGGTCCTTGGGGTCTCGCTTTGCACTCTCTGCCCTCTTCCTTAGCCACTCTTCTTGCACTCTTCACTTCCCCTTCTCTGTGTCGTCGTACCCTGGTGTCTCTTACACTTCTCTCTCTCTCTTACTTCAAGTGTGTCACCAAGAATAGCCTTTGCCTTTCTTTGTTGAGTGCGCCGGTTCCGTGCACTCTAACTGAAATACAATCTTGGTACCCTTTCGATGTCCCAAGATTGCCTTTTAAGTGGCAGCCAACGACTCACTACTTTGTCCTGTAGTGACTTTAGACTTAAAGCAAAATTCTTGATTGGGCGGCCCTATTTCCACCTTTGCGTACACGGCCGCTTCCCATACCTTCATCTTTTCCTTTTAATTCTTTACTTTTGCACCTAAGACTTTAAAACACCCTTTGAACCTTAAGGGAATTAGAAAAATACTTCTGCAATACTTCCCCAATTTGACCCTGGAATTTTGATACTTTACTCTTGCCTATGCATAGCTACTTTACTCTTGCCTATGCATAGCTGTGACCTTGACTTTGCTAGTTTCAACCGGTTAGGGCTCAACAGATGCCCACCACCTAAAGTGCTCTCCGTCCCGGAGAGACCACAATGACACAATGCAAGGAGGCTTCAATAACAGAGAGAAAACATCAGAAGAACCACAAAGGAACCGGAGGTAAGGAAATAGAGAAAGATTGCGATTATTGATGAAGCATAAAAAATAACAGATAAAGAGTGCTACTAGAATTGATTAACCTGGATCATGACAAAAGGAGAAGGATGATGAGATTTATTGAATTTCTAGAATTGAAGCTGAAGCCCTAAATGCGAAGTGAAGTAATTTATTGCGAAGGGGGATTGAGATCTGCAGCTGAGGGTTGGGGAGATGAGGGCAGCGGAGCAGAAGCTTGTTCAATCATGTGCTGGAGAGAACTAAGGCACTGCCTAAGGTGGTCCCTTTCGCGTTTGATACGACGGCAAGTAGCATTATCACATAACCCTAAGGAAGAGTGATTTTGAAGATCGGATAAGGCCTTTAATGCAGAGTCGGCCATATCTCGATATTTGTCTCGCTCGTCTTTGAGTAAGCGGGCCGTTTCATTGAGCGATTGCCATTGAGAATGAGCTATTCGATTGATGTTGTCTATGGTAGAAATGTATTGTTGATGAATAGAAGCTGCGGTCGATACAGAATCCAAGGACACTTTGGAGGCATGAGCACTGCCAGAAGCAGCTGCACTGGCGTCGCGGAGTAAATGTAAAAAGGAACGGGCGGAAGGAAGATCAATTGGAGGGGAGGGTGCAACAGGTGGATCTGGATGACTGAGAGGAGATGCAGGCGGAGTGGGTCGCGTGAATGGAACCGCAGTGGTCGGAGTGGGGGCGGAAAGGGGAGGACGAGGTGGTGTACAGGTCGGGTTGTGGGTGTTGAGCTGCATTTGAACAAGCGGCCGGAAAGCTGGTGTGGAAGAAGGGCCATGTGCCAGAGCGGGATCAGGGGTAGGAATGGGCGCTGTTGACCTAAGCATCAACTTAGGGACTTGCGGAGAAAGAGACTATACCTCAATCCCCTCACAAGTGCATATAGTGGGGATACACGCTTTTAATTATCAATCCAAAGAGTATACAAACCTAGCCGAGTGTGTGAAGACATGCAATCATGTAATGGTCAATACATATGAACTACTCAAAGAATGTAAATGAGGCAAAGACTTATCCAAACAAGCTCCAACTGTTGGTCAAGGTGAAACGATACTTGGTGCAGCATCCGTCAATATTTTGGATTTTTCTCCCAGCTCCGAACTCCAAATATAGCAAATAGCATATGCATTTCGAAGCTCTCAAGAAGACGCATCCAATGGCAGTAGTTTCACTCAATTCCGACGCTCCTACTTCAAGTTATGAGCGAAATACTGAGTCGCGGGAATACTTTCCTACACTTCAGCACTTCCTACACTTCGCACACACCTTTCCTACAGCAAGGAAACACTCTCAAGGATAGACAACACTCACAAGCACTCTTTCCGAGCAATACACACGCATACAAGCTCGCGAAGAAGAAGATAAGGAGGGAAGAAGACACAAATTCGAATTTCTGTGCTCTCTATTCTCACAATGGCAAAAGTTCTTTACAAAGAGTCACATTTGACTTATATACTAGTGCCCTAAAAATGGTCCTTTCACACAAGTGACCGGCACTTTATTCACTAAAAGACTAATTTCCTACTATTGTACATGGGTATTCTCTACTTTTCTGTGGGGATGCATCTAGAGGACTACTCTAGTGCATTTACAAGGGAAAATATATTACAAGAATGAATATGATACAAAAAATGGGATGTCCAAATCGGAAAAATTTTGGGGCCCGTCTTTTTCTCTGCTTTGTGCGCTCTTTAGCTCTGCAACACTCTCCCCCTCTTCGTCTCTGTCGTCCCTTGACAGACTTTGCTTCGCGCACGCGTCCAGTGGTCCGTGTTGCCTGATTCTTGATCTTGCATTACGTTTTAGAGGCGCTCTGATTTATCCTGGTTGCACACATTGGACCTGGTTGCATTACTCCAAGCCGATTGATTCGGTTTGCCACGCACGCCATTAGTGCACATATGCGGATGTAGCTCGTAAGCCTTGATCTGAATCCTCTGTAACTCAAGAGGTTGAAGCATCCACATATGTGATACTTGTTGGCCCTGATTCCTTCTTCCAGATGCGTGCTTTTCCTTGGTGTGTGCGCCCCTGCGGGGCTTCTTGCAGAGATATATCTTCAGATATTGCTTTTTAGTGAAGCTGCTTCTTTCGTTGTCTTCTTCTTTTCTTGTTTTTACTTGTCTCTCCCGCAACACTGCCCCCCTCCTGGACTCTGTCATCCCCGACAGGCTTTGATAAGCGACGGGCATATGTTCGATATACTTGTTGCTCTGTATCATTTAGCAGATTGGCTTCACGTATCATGAGCTGTTTCCATTGTTCCGCTTTTACTCCATCGTTGGGCGGTTGTCTGTGATCTGCGAAGAAGCTTAATTCATATGCCACAAGTCTGGCATTCAGATTGGATGACATCTTCAAAAAGATCTCTGAATCTATTTCAAAAAACCCTGTAAAAAACGCTTCTTCGAATGTCTGCATATATGGACTTGGCAAAAACATCAGTCTGGAATAATATGCCATTATAGTTGGTCTGCTTGGCATCACTGATAGATCAAAAATAAGTATGTCGGTGCCCTGATTAATTCCAATAAAATTCAAAAATGTGTATGCCGCGTGTTTAAAAACTTTTAGCACAGTGAACAGCATACTAAGTATTTTATTGGTCATTTTGACAGCTAAATCTGGTACTGTCGCATAATTGTGTAGCCAAAATTCTATGGTTTTTATCATGTAATCTTCCGTTGGCAAATAATTATGTGGCGGGCTCGGAAGCAGAGGAAAATTGAGCCACTGTTTATTGATAGTACCGTTTCTTTGTAGATCCAAAAATTCCCTGGTATCCCTTCGATGTGGTAATGGACAAAATGAAGGGTTTACCTGGAATGCATATGGCGCTGCTTGCCAATGCACTCGTAGTGTGGGATGTTTCTCCAAAAATTTTCTCCGCCACACTGGTTGGGCAGCTTCAAATTCTGCTTGAGTAAACTTGAATGTATCATTCTCGAAGTTAAGCTGCTCATCAGGGCTCTTCTGGGTGATTCTCTTTATATAGCGTCTTGTTTTCTCTTTCAAAAGTCCATATGGAACGTTGAAAGGCTTTATGATCTTTTCTAAGTCTTTACCTTTGATCTTAGCTTCCTTCATGACCTTGATTACTTCATTTTCAAAATTTTCTGTCAACCGGGACACCACTAGTGCCCGTTCCTTCTGACTTATTTCTGCAGTGTATGGCATTGGATGTTCATCATGTATGTCGGCCAACTGCTCATGTATTGGAGAATGATAGATCGGGTGAGATAGAGGGCTTACCTCCACCTCGTCAGTAGGATTTTCCTTAGTCGGCACTACTGGTGTCCCGATCGGTGCTTTTTCTTTTATCTGCGTCTTCAATTGTGCTATGCACTTATCTTTCTCTTTGACTTCTTGCATGGCTGCCCTGAGTGCTTCTTTCGCCGCTAGCAATTCATTTCCTACTTCAGCGACATTATCCATGTTTTCGCTGTAACTCTGTACCAGTTTGGCATTCACCTTTTGTAATTGACTTTTTAGTTCACTGGTTTCGTTGGTGTACTTGCCTTTCCATTCTTCTGTCTGTGCTTGCTCTTGTCTTAGCAATTCTTCATATTTGTCCATTTGCTCCCTTAATTCTTTTTCTTTGTTTTCTGCGGATTCCTGCTGTACGATTGGTTGATCATATAATAAGGATTTCATTAATTCCTTATTTCTGTTGCGTAGGCTGTCGTTCTCTTCCATATATAGCTTAAGTTGCTGTTCTAATAGCACGCTTTGCATCTTCATTTTCTCTTTTTCAGCCTCGCTTGCTTTGTGTAATTTTTGCAACTCTTCTAGTTGTGTAAGCAGCTCTTGATTTTGGGTGATGGATGCATCATATTGTGTCTGGATTGCTAGCACTTCAGTATTTTTGTTTGCCAATTCTTTTTGTGCTGCAATTAGCTGTGCCGATAGCTGTTCACTCATGAGTTGAAACTGATTTTTTTTCTCTTCTTGCTTGGTCATATTCGGCATCTATATCCATCATTTGCTGCTGAGTATCCATGGCCGTTTGAATCATCTGTATGACTACAGGTTTTAACTGCGTGACATCTACATTAAGCCATGTTTTTGGAATGCTTGGTGCTTCACCAGTTGTGACATCTTTTCCTTGGGCGACATGCAATGTAGTGTCATGGGGCTGCCTAATCTGAAGTTGGATCCTTGGCTCAGCCACCATGTTGGCTTGATTTTCTTGAGGTGTATCATCTGGCACCTCGATCACAATTTTTTCTTGGTTTTGTAGTAGCTCCGAATCCACATTCACTGGAGTTTGTGGTTCCTCTTTGATAGGAATTTTTACATGTGTACTGGTTACTGGAGCTTCGTTGATACTAATCCTGGTAGTGTCATTCAATTGAATGACGTGTTCAGGTTCGTTAGCATCATTTGCCTTCTGTATCTTTTCTTCGTGGTTGTCTGGTGTCACTTCCACTTGATTCATTTCTGATCCTTCTTCTTCATAAGTTTCTGTCCTGATATCAGTATCTAAAGTGTCTTTCTCAGGACTGGATTCCGTATTTGTACTAGAATCATCGATGCCCAATTCTTTGTATCTTCCCGGTGTTTTTGGGGTCTTCTCTTGATGCTTTGGTGCTGCTTGGCTGGCCTGTCTATAATGATGACCTTGGACGTTGAGATTCACTTGTCCTTGCATATATTGATGTGTTTCTTCAAGGGCAGCAGATAAATCTCTTTTTGTAATTGGCATTTGTACTACAGGGATTGTGGGTAACACATGTGTGCGTTTGGATTGTGGTGTAGCCTGAGCTTCCTCCTCCCGTAGACGCTTTGTACCTCTCATTTTTGGTTGAGAACTGGTCCCTGCCTCTTCAATACCTGTAGCAATTTTCTTCTTTTTGGGAACTGTGGCGGATTTCACGTACTTAGCCAGCCCTTCTGAGGTTGGCATCTCCCTTAAGCAATTCTTCATATCCAAAGCTTCATATATCAGCAATGTTAAAGCTGAACTGCCATTCAAAAATTTCTTCTGGCCCCATTTCTTTTGGGCTTCAAACAATCGTTCTTGTACATACCCTGTCAGGTTCACTTTGTTGCCTATCTGTCGCATGGCATGGGAGAGTAACTGAACTACTATCTTCTGAGGTGCAGTGTACCTGTGCATGCTTGGAAAACAGAAATGCTGATGCACCAACCTAACTGCATCTTCGATGTCTATCCTGTTGATTTCTAGGAATGATCTTTTCTTTGGGTCGTGGCATTCATCCTTAATGTTAGTAATGCCCTCCTGACTCCATCCAAAAGCTTTATTGATCAATTCATGTGTGAATTGAATCGTCTTCCATGTACCTACTTTATCCAATACCTGTGCTTCTGGAATCGATATCTTTGTTGCAGCAGGTTGCATAGTATTCATTACTTGAGTGCACCGCTGAAAGTCTGGCACATAAATAGGCAATTTCAGAAATGCTTCTATTCCTGCCTGGGTCCATACGTCTTCAATATGTGGTAATCCTTGTACTATCGTTTTGAAGTCCTGAGACATGATAGGGAAACAGTGATCCCTGTCCATAATCTTTACTGTTTCCATGAAGAGAAGTTCTGACACTGGTTGGTCATCCCGGAACCAATGGCCTCTTACTCTTGTAATCGACTCTAATGGAAAAAGTGGGACTTCTTCCTCTTGAGTGGCTTCAGAATTTGTTGATGACATCTGCACTCAATATAGAGTGTGAATTAGTGGCCATATATTATCAGAAATGTTCCTTTATTTGTCTTAAGCTTGACATTGCTCCGAGTGAATGGTGTCGTCCCTTTCCCGTGTGTGAGAGAAAGGTAATACCTGGATTTTTTTTCATGTATTTTTATATTTTTTTGCTGAAAAGAAAACAAAAAGGTTAGTTCATAGCCGAAGCGGTTATTATTTCTGGAGTAATTTCCTTAATGTATGTACAAGTGCTCTCCTATTTCCAAAGGGAAAATGTGCTTGACTATCCTGAAATAGAAGAAAGACGTGCCGAATGCTTGGCCTTGTAATGTGGCCCTATCATGCATACTTTGGGTCCTAATAACTCCTCATGTGTGCAATTGGAAGTAGTTTCTTGATGTATGCAGCTTGTCTTGTCTTTCGGCACCCAAATTTGCTTCACTTGGATGGAATATACTGTATTCTCCACCTCTTTGATGAATGTGGTTCTTCTTCGGTAGTACGTCTGCTTATTCTGTTTTGGGAATCTCAAGTTGGTTCGTATTGCATCTGCAGACCCCTTCTTTCTCCAATAGCTATTCCTTTTGGGCTTGTGTGTCTGTGGGCCCTGTTGATGGTGATTGCCCTTCTGAGGATGCTCATTGTGTTGGTTGGTCGTCCTTGAAGTACATGACTTTGGGATCCATATTTGTGTTCGATCAGGTTGTGCAGTTATCACTTTCTTTGGAATCCATATTCTAGTGAGTTGTGGTTGACTGAAGTGTTCGAAATTCTTTGTCTTCTTATTCGATTGGACACGCTGATGTCGAAGACTTTTCTGTTGTTGAAGATATGCCTTCTTTTGATCCTTTCTTATCCAAGCTAGTGTAGAATATGGAATAGGGTATACTCTCATAGGTGTAGGCTTCAATTCTTTCAAAGTAATATGCTCTCGTGTGCATTGTGGTTCACTGGGCTTGATTTCATGTTCATGTGCACTCTTGTGACTCTCTATACTCAAAGACGGAAAGCACACAGAATTTACAGTATTCACACGAGAAACACTTGACAATGGGGTTTCTATATTGCTAGTGCTCAGACAATCATGACTTTGTTCATTGGAATGAACTTCTGGCTCTATATTAGCGGTTTTGAGTGGTCGTTCGTCTAGCAAACTAAATACCTCACGAGGCCCTATCCTGGCTGAGATGTATCCTAAGGCCAATTGAATGGTTACCTCATATTCATAAATCCAGTCTTGTCCTAACACAACATCTTCGAGCAAATCCTGATCATGACATACTAAGAGTCTCTGCTCCATAGTGTTGTTCCCCATATGTAAAGGTAAGGTTATCTCACCTATACATTGAGTAATTTTTCCTCCTATTCCTATCAGCTATGCCTTTGATGGGCGTAACTCCTCTTTAAGTCTCTGAGACAAAGAAAATCTGATGCAGCTTATGGCTGCTCCTGTGTCTATGAGAGCATCCACTAAGTGGTACTCTTTTCGTCCTGCTCCCAGATTCAAGTATGGTTGTCTTCTTTGTTGCCCTGAGTTCTCAGTGGCTCTAAAATTAGCCATTGGGATGAGTTCTTCTCCTACTCGATATCTCTTGTCTCTTTCTCTCATCCACTCTTTCCGTTTTCTAATGCGTTCTAGGGCTTCCTGTCTCGCTTCTTCTCGTATTCTCTCCTCTTCTATGCGTCTATTTTTACCTTTGAGTAATCGTGACATAATTTTGTCAGTTAATGGTTCTAGGTATTTCTTTACTCTACACCCACTGCTGTAGTTTGGTAACACATCTCCATCTAGAGTTGCTAAGCTGATGGCTCCACCTGTAGATATACGATTAATGATTAATGGGCCATATCCTCTCTTTTGCAACTTCTTAGCATGTTGTTTCAAAGTGTATACCAGAACTAAATCTCCTTCCTTCAATTGTTTGTCCTTGATATGCGCGTCAAAATAGGCCTTTTGTCGTCTTTTCGCAGCGTAAATACCCGCTACTACTTGTAACCTAGTTTCATGAAGCTTCTCTATTTGGTCCAATTGTGCTGATAATTCATGTCCGGTCCACTCGTAAGTAGTTGCAACTCTAAGAGTGGGAATCAAGAAATCAATTGGCAAAATAGCGTTTTGTTCATATACTAAGTTAAAAGGAGTAGTGCCTATTGCAGTTTTATAGGCTACTCGGAATGCCCATAAAGCATGATGTAACTGCTTATCCCAATCTGATCTACCATTGTTGACAATTTTGGTGAGAACAGTACACAAGATTTTATTTGAACTTTCTGCTTGTCCATTTGCTTGTGGGTGATAAGGGGCAGATTTCTTATGAATTACTAAGAATTCATTCAACAAGGCTTCTATCACTTCATTAACAAAGTGCGTACCTCTATCACTCACAATCTCTATAGGTAGTCCAAATCTAGTGAAGACGTTCTCGAAGAGAAACTTGGCTGTAGTTCTTGCGTCATTTTTCTTTGTTGCTTTTGCTTCAACCCATTTGGTCAGGTAATCTGTGGCTACAATTATGTATTCGGCATGTGAACCTTTTACTGGTGGGCTAATAGGTCCTATAAAGTCTATTCCCCACTTTGTGAAAGCTCTAGCACTCATCATGGGTCTAAGCGGCATCTCATCTCTTCTAATAGGATATTTCGTTCGTTGACAAGTATCACACCTCTGCACATATGTTATGGCGTCTTGATGTAGAGTTGGCCACCACATTCCAGCAAAGAGAATCATTTTTGCTGTTTTGTCTGCAGAGAAGTGTCCTCCTGCAGCTCCTGTATGGGCCATCTCTAATACAGAGAGATATTCATTTTCATGAATGCACATTCTTAATTGGTTATCTTTCCCGCGTTTAAAAAGTTGTTTTCCTATGATGGCATAATCTTTACTCTGTACTTCAAGAGCACGCTTCCTTGCTAAGGTAGCTCCGTCAGGGTACTCTCGAGTTTTCAAGAACTTTACTAGAGGCATGCTCCACCTTGGTGCTATTGTAGAATAGCATAATGTAGAGTTCTCGTCTGGGATTTTTTCTTGACAGGTTTGGCAGGCTGACACATAGTTATGTGCATCTCGTTGCATGGTTGGCCAATATATGCCAAATCTCTTGAGTGTTTGCCACGTTCCATTTGCGTTCAAATGAGTGTTCCATTGGTTTTTGTGTGCTTTCTGAAGCCACATTTCTTGTTCCTCTTCTTCTACGCATCTCATCAGCAATCCGCTTGAATCCTGGTGGTACAAACTTCCCGCAATGATGTGAAGGTTTTTAGTCTTCCAGAGATCTTGCGTTTGGTTTGGCATGATCCCATCCTTAGGTCCATGTGTAAGTATCGGGATCAATTTTTCTGCCCACTGAGGACATACTTCCAAGTTAAAAAGATAAGTATCTGGCAGGTCATCGGGTACTCCTATGGGTGGTTCTCCATGGGTCATACGAGATAAGTGGTCTGCTCTGATGTGGGTGTTTCCTTTTTTGACTATTACCTCAAAATCAAATTCCATTAGCAATAAAAACCATCGCACTAGTCGTCCGGTATTGCAAGGCTTGTTGACTAGGTACAATAGGGCTTGATGATCAATGAAGAATTTGAATTTGTTTGCCAGTAAGTAATGTCTGAATTTCTTGACTGCGTATACCATCCCTAGGCCTTCTCTCTCCGTAGTAGTATAATTGCGTTCCGCTTGATTTAACTGTCTACTGGCATAGGCTATCGGGTGGTCTAATTTCCCTATGTCAGCTGGTTGAGCTAAGATGCAACCAATGGCAAACTTGGAAGCATCCACATGAATGTGAAACGGCTTATTCCAGTTGGGGACTCGAAGGATGGGTGCTGAACTCAATCGATTCTTTAACTCATTAAAAGCTTTTTCGCATTCTTCGGTCCAATTGAATAGAGTCAATAACGCATAAAGAGGTCTAGCAATTATGGCGTACATATGTATGAATCTTCGATAGTAACCACAATGTCCCATAAATGCTTGAACTTCTTTAGCAGTTTTAGGTCTTGGTAAATCCAAAATGACTTTAATTTTGTCTTCATCTGTGGAAATTCCATTCTTAGAAACAATATGTCCTAAGATTTTCCCTTGTCGCACCATGAAGACACATTTTTCAGGATTGAGGCATACTCGATATTGTCGACATTTAGCAAAAATCTTTTCAAGTTCAGGGATGTGCTCTGATCGTATAGCTGAATATGTACAAAGATCGTCCACGTATACCTCCATGCTTTTTCTCAGAAATTCCTTGAACACATGACACATCAATCTTTGGAATGTAGCTGGGGCATTCGTTAAACCAAAAGGCATGACTCTAAAGGCGTATACTCCCCATTCAGTGGCAAATGCAGTCTTATGTTGGTCCTCAGGAGCAATGGCTACCTGATTATACCCTAAAAAGCCATCCAGAAAACTATAAACTTCCTTCCCTGCTACCCTTTCCAAGAGATGATCAGTGATTGGTAAGGGATAGCTATCCCTTATGGTTGCGGCGTTTACTTTTTTCAAATTGATGCACACTCTTAACTTTCCATTCTTCTTTGGTACAACCACCAAGGGTGACACCCATTCCGTGTGCTCAATTTCGTAGATGAATCCAACATCTAATAACTTATCTATTTCTTCTTTTATCTTGGCTGAATACACATCATTATAAGTATATGGTCTCTGTTTCGAAGGTTTGGCCTCGGATGTCATGGGGATTCTATGCGCACATATAGATGGATCTACTCCTTTTAAGTCCTTATAAGTCCAAGCAAAGACATCCCGGTATTCTCTTATGAGTCGAATTAACTCTTGTTCTTCTTCCGCTGAGACATCCTGTCCTATGAAGGTACATCGTTCCTCTCCTCCTTCCATAGTTACAACTATTTTCTTGGTTTGTTCCTTATTATCATATGCTATTCCAGGTTGTGCTTCTCTTTTAGGCATTTGAATAGCAATTTTCCTCTCTTCCACTTCATATTTTTTAAAATGGGCTGGTACCTCAAATTGGTCTTGGAGTTTGTTTTCTTCATCTTCTAATTCCCTTTCAACTTCTAATTCCCCTTTTTGTGTGAATTCTTTATGTTTTTCATTGGCCGTGATCTCTATGTTGGTGGCACCAATCCCTAGATCCATGGGTTCTGGTTCCATTTCAATGCTCTCGTAGTCCTCCTTCCAGTCTTTCTCGATCACTTCTCCTTCTTCTGCCTCCTGAAGGACTACCATATACAGACTAACATCATAACCCTCCTCGTCAATACATTCGTTCATGGTTACTACTTCTTCGTTTACACAGACATCGAGGGTGGCTAAGATTTCCATCCAACCGTGAGGTTCGAATTCTTCATCCGGAAATACTTGTGGCATATAGGCCGGATCTTGTACAGATCTCACTATTCCTTGTTTCTGCTGCCATCCTTTTCTTCTCTCCTCTTCCTTCTTTGCAGCTTGACATATCCATAGATGAGTGTCCTCGTTCATCCAGGATTGATCACCAGAACCTGCACTATGAACAGATTGATCATCTTCCTCTTTATGGATTTGATTCCATTGTAGAGGTGGCACATCTTGATACGTGTATGTATGTAGGTTTATCCTAGTGGTGGTTCCTGCGTGTTGTAGATATACTGCATCTTTTCCCCAATCTTGTACGACCTTTAGCTGTCTCATGAATGGCCTTCCCAAGGTCATTTCATAATTGCTTGGCCTTTCGAAGTGACAAATTGCTAAGGTGTGTTCGAATTCCACTCCACACGTAGTGAAGACAACTCGTTCCAACAATCCTAAGGGTCTTTCCGTATGTCCATCTGCCATTTGGATTTTCATGCGTGTTGGTCTTAATGCTGGTTGTCCCCATTTTTCCCAAATTTCTTTGGTAGCAATGCCAACACCAGCTCCTGAATCTAGAATGGCTTTGGTAGTGTAACCTTTATAGGTGATTGGCAGGCATGTATTTCCTTCATCTCCTTCACTAAAGTCTCCTACCTTATCCACTGGAATTCTCACTGTTTTTACTTTGTCAATTATCTCTTTCTTTTCCTCCTTGACTTCCCATTGATTGATCAATTTCTCTTTTAAGTGTGATTTTACCTTTAACAGTTCCTCGAATGTTAGGGTACATGGGATTTTCACCTCTCTAAGACGTTGTATGATCTCAGATGTTTGAACTGATGTGTTCGTTTCCCGTCTCGCTATTGATGGAATGCGATACAATTCTGAGTTGTGCTCGTACTCCCCGGTGTAGTTGTGTAGTTCCTTTACATCTTCCTCTTCTTTGTCACTTGCATCCATTGGAAAAATTTCTTCTGAATTGAGTTCAGGTATTGAACCCTCTATTTCGTTTTCTGCTTCTAACTCTTCAAAGGGCGGTTCCATTCCTTCTACCTTTTTCCACTTGTCCTCTTGAACTCGTGCCCATAGATCCTTAGTCCAGTCTCCTTCTATTTCAGGGACTATGGATCCTTCCTTTCTCTCAATACCAATTTCATCATTCAGAGGTCTATTTACTTCAGGCTTTTCCTGAGTGTTTAGGCACTCTTGGAATTTTTCTTCGGAAATTCGGTTGTTTGGTGAAGGTGATGCAGGTTTTTCTAATGTTTGTTGGGCAACTTCTATCAATTTTTTGCAGATTTCCAGTCTTTCTTTCTCTAAGTCGCCTCTCGGATACTCTCTCTCATGTTGCTCTATGGTAGGTCCTGCTTTTATTCTCGCCTTGTATGCCTGAATCCACATGGCTAATTCTTCGGGCATTGGGTCTGCTAATACTGATCCTACCTCCTCACTTTTATTCTCATTTTTATTTTCTTCTTCCACTTGCGGTTCTTTTGTTGATTTCTGTTTACTCTTTTTGTTTTCCTTCTTTTGTAATAACTTTTTTTCTTTTATCCTGTCTCTCCGGTTCTTCCATCTTTGTGACCTTTTACTGGCGATACTTCTTTCTGTCTCTTCGGAGTCTTCCACTCTGTGAGGGATGGGTGTATTTCCCTCTTTGTCACTTTGATTACTTTCGTTTGTTTTATCAGGGTTCTCTCTAGCCTTGGCTCTTGTTATAGCTTTTAAAGGTACGGTGTACTCTTTGTCGCTCCCTGATGATTCAATCACTTCTATCACATTAATCTGCACGTTAGATGTGACTTTGTTGGGGTTCTTAGGACAATCTCTGAAAAGATGTTCCTTACCACAATCGCTACAGTAGCCTTCCCAAATTCGTTGTGGTGGTGGTGGGTTTGTTAATGTGCATTCTCTAATATAGTGGTCACCTCCACATCTGTAGCATGGTCCTCTGGGTACAGGCTGTCTATTCATAGGTCGAGGTGGCATGGTTGCTCTAGGAGCTGTGTACATTAAGGGCACATAATCCTGCTCGTGTCCGTATGAGCTGTCTGATATTTCCATGCCATAAGCATATGGGTCATACTGTTGCCCATATTCTGTTACCGCGCTTTCATAACCAGGGTATGTTCCTTGACTAGGTTCGTAAAATGAGTCATATGGGTCACTACTAGTCAAAGGAGCGGCTGGTACTATTGCTCTCTCTAGGTTTTCCTCTGGTTGCGCTATCTTAACTGGGACAACGTTCTGAGGGTGGGGCGGTTGTTGTCCTAGCACTGGTTGAGGTTGCGTATATCCCTGATATGCATATGGTCGTGATATTGGTGCCTGCGGCTGATATGAGGGATATCTAAAGGCTTCTCCTCCCTGCTGGTTCTGCGGGTATCCAAATGGTCTCACATAAGGCTGGGTGGGTCTGGTTTGCCTATTGTAAGGGCAGTTCTCGGTGCTATGGTTTGTGTATCTCTGCTCTATACTGCAATATTGTAGCGGTCCGGGGACAGAGGGTCTATGAGGAGCATAGGCAGGTGGTGGGACTACTCCCCTAGTACACAAATGAGAAGGATGATCTCCTCCGCACTGCATACATCTTCTAAGCATAGGCATTCTCATAGGATTGGTGGGATAATTCCTCTGTCCTTGAACATTCAGTTTTTTTGCTAACAAGTCGGCAATTTCCTCTACGTTGTTTTTGGGGTTTGATGTGCTACTTGTTGACTCTTCGCTTTTCAAACTACCTTGGGGTATTTTCAAGTCTTCTGCAAGGTTATCTTCTAGGTCTATACATTCCTTCATACACTCTTGCAAGGTTTGAACTCTCTTTACGTACACTAATGACCTCAACGTTCCGTTCAACAGTCCTTCTAAGAACAATGATACCATTTTGTTTTGCGTCGGTCTCTCTTCTATGGGGCATCTATCCACATACTGCTTGAATCTCCTTGCTGCCAATCTTACTGACTCGGTAGGGACTTGTTTGAAGCTGTGGATTAATGACGAAGAATTGTTTTTAATTCCAGATTTGGTAAATTCTTCAATCATTTCTTGATATACCTGCTCCATGTTCTGAAAGGTATTCGGGTCCAATGGCTGAAACCAGGCCAAAGCTGTGTCTGACAAGGTAAGGCCAAAAGACTCATATTGAATCATGAAGTCATCTACCTGCTCGGCTCTAACTACTTGTTTAAATTCTGCTATGTGATTATAGGGTTCACTAGAGCCATCATAATGATTTCTCATGCACTTGGCAACTTGGATCGGCCTTAGCCTCCTTCCTACTTCAGGTTGTCTAGGCATTACAGGGTAATTTGGTCTTCGTATTGGTATGCCTGGTCCTCTCACTACCTGCGGTCTGACTGGAGCATGAACTCCATGTCTTGGGTCTATAGCTGGTTGTGGCCGATAGTTAGGATTAATGGCAGGCATTGCAAATTGTACATGTGGTCTGACGGGGATCTGGGTTTGTTGTGTTTGTTGTGTTTGTCCCGATTGTTGATATGAATCATTCTGTGATGTTCCAAGTGGATTTCTTGAAGTAGTTGCTTGGTCCCTAGTGGGGAACACTGGGATATTTTGATATTTCAGCTCGGCTCTCTCTAATTCTGTTATTGGCCAATATCTTCTGTGATTTTTATCCAAATATGTGATGATGGTGGGGAACTCAGGGTCTTGTAACTCATAGATGATAACTGGATTAGGAGCAGCTTCCCATATCGAGGAATGGGTTCTGAGCAGGTGCTCCATCCCATTGATCAAATATACATCTATTAGAGTGTCATCCTGGGGAATTAGGTCTCCTCTCCAAAGTTTAGTAATTGTAGATCTCCCTCTAGGAGTAGTTACTTGCTCTTCGTTTCCACATCCATTTAAACTTGAAGCATTATTTTCCTCACCATGCTCATTAATGATTTCCGGGTGTTCGGTGACCATGTATTGAATATCTTGTTTGTCCATGTACAGTCCTCCTACATATTTGACGGCTGGTCTAGGCACGATGTATGCTTCTGAAGCCTTCCTCAGTCTGGCCACTGATCTGTTTAGACCATCCAAATAGATAGGGATCTCATTGTGGTTGGTGTTCACATACTCTAAGGAAGTTCTGTATTCTCCCTCAATGATGGACATCTGGCCAATCATGGGTACAGTGTTTTGCATATCCTCTGAAGCCATGGGGATTTCTCCTTCTGACTCACTGGAGGTCTCAGAATAGTGTGAACGGCTACTTGGTTCGGCTACACTCCCTACGGAAGAGATTACACTTCTTTGGCTTCCTAGGGTTCTTCCGGATCTCAGGTTCATTCACTTAAGAGCTCTGATCAAATCTTGTCCACCTCTAGCCTCTAGAATTCTAAGCTATGGCTTAGAAGTCTAGGAAAAATTAGGCTGGAAAGTGACTGAAGCAGAAATTTTCAAACCACGATACTTGGCTTTCCAAATTCCATGATCTCTGGCTACAGACGATACTTGGAACTGGCGATACTCACCCTCCGACGATACACGATACCTGACCTTCACGATCTCTGGTAAACGATCTTTGACCAAACGATACTTGATGGACACGATACACGATATCTGAGTGAAAACGATATACGATACCCGAGTCCAGATGATACACGATATTTGATCGCAGACGATACTTGATCTTCGGAAGAAAACGATACACGATACTTCCCCAAGCGATCTTTGGCAAAACGATCTCTGGACTCAACGATCTTTGGTCAAAACGATACACGATCGACGATACTTGGTTCAAAACGATATGCGATCGCTGGTAAGTATCGCGATCTCTGAGACACGATACACGATACTTGGACCAAACGATACACGATCTCTGTCAATACGATACTTGGTTAAACGATACACGATACTTAACAAGTATCGCGATCTTCAGGCCACGATACACGATCTTTGACGACAACGATACTTGACACACGATACCCGACCAAACGATCGACGATCTTTGGCAAGTATCGCGATCTTTGAACCAAACGATACACGATCGCTGATCCAAACGATACACGACCAACGATATCTGACCGAAACGATACCGATCTTTAATCCCAACGATCGACGATCTTTGGCAAGTATCGCGATCTCTGGAACACGATACTTGAGCCAAACGATACACGATCTTTGGGCTCAAACGATCTTTGATCGAAACGATATCGATATTAGGGAAATATCGCGATACTCGACCACAGGAGTCCACGATACTTGACAAGTATCGCGATACTCGACCGCGGGAGCAAAAACGATACTTGACCCTTTTTCAAATTTTTGCAAATGTTTTTGAGGTTTTGATTTTACCCCCTTGCTCACCTAGCTCCACTCTCCTCTCTTCACTATCTGTATCAAACAAAACACACTCTTTACTCCTTACAAGCCTCAGACGATACTTGACGCAGATCGTTTTTTCTTTCCTAGGTTGAAATGCTGAGAAATTTTTGATCAAAAGGGTGGTTTAGCTTACCTTGGTAGCTCCTATGATCTCTTGGTCAAACTTCCTTGCTCTGTGCAACCCCAGCTTGCTTGTATACTCGCCCACGATCTCTGCTAGCTCACGCGATACTCGACAATGCTCTCCACGATACTTGTTCACACAAGTGACTTGAAAAATGATATTTTTTTGGTTTTTATACCTGGCTTTTCCTAACTACTGAAAATGAAACAACAAGACCAAAAAGTGAAAGCCACTCTAATCTACTCCCTTACTCTCCCTAATTTCCTCCTACCACTCACTTCCCTAAACTAACAACTCACTACACACACTCCAAGAATGAGAAGTAGCAAGTGCGGCTGAAAATGACTTACCAAAGAAGAGAAGATTTCCGCTCCTCCACTTACTTCAATGCAAAAAGCTACTTACCATCACACGAATGCCTCGGTTTGATTCGTCACTCCCCGGCAACGGTGCCAAAAAGTGTGTTGACCTAAGCATCAACTTAGGGACTTGCGGAGAAAGAGACTATACCTCAATCCCCTCACAAGTGCATATAGTGGGGATACACGCTTTTAATTATCAATCCAAAGAGTATACAAACCTAGCCGAGTGTGTGAAGACATGCAATCATGTAATGGTCAATACATATGAACTACTCAAAGAATGTAAATGAGGCAAAGACTTATCCAAACAAGCTCCAACTGTTGGTCAAGGTGAAACGATACTTGGTGCAGCAGCCGTCAGTATTTTGGATTTTTCTCTCAGCTCCGAACTCCAAATATAGCGAATAGCATATGCGTTTCGAAGCTCTCGAGAAGACGCATCTAATGACACTCAATTCCGACGCTCCTACTTCAAGTTATGAGCGAAATATTGAGTCGCGGGAATACTTTCCTACACTTCAACACTTCCTACACTTCGCACACACCTTTCCTACAGCAAGGAAACACTCTCAAGGATAGACAACACTCACAAGCACTCTTTCCGAGCAATACACACGCATACAAGCTCGCGAAGAAGAAGATAAGGAGGGAAGAAGACACAAATTCGAATTTCTGTGCTCTCTATTCTCACAATGGCAAAAGTTCTTTACAAAGAGTCACATTTGACTTATATACTAGTGCCCTAAAAATGGTCCTTTCACACAAGTGACCGGCACTTTATTCACTAAAAGACTAATTTCCTACTATTGTACATGGGTATTCTCTACTTTTCTGTGGGGATGCATCTAGAGGACTCCTCTAGTGCATTTACAAGGGAAAATATATTACAAGAATGAATATGATACAAAAATGTGATGTCCAAATCGGAAACATTTTGGGGCCCGTCTTTTTCTCTGCTTTGTGCGCTCTTTAGCTCTGCAACAGGCGCATTAGCCGGAGAGGCGGAAAAGATATTCAAAGAAGAGTGTGGAGGGAGGGAATTCAAAGAAGAGTGTGGAGGGAGGGAATTGAGATCAGTGGGAGCGGACAGCGGTGTGGAAGTGGAAGCCGAGTCGATGGAGATTATAGGGGAGGGGGAAGGAATTGAAGTGGAAGGTATACAGGGATGACTATTCTGTTGGCTAACAGGGCTGGTCTGCGACTGAAGTAGAGGGGAATTAGGGTCAGAGTTCGATGGTATGTGATAAAGCCAAGCTATGAAGGGACCAGAAGATACTCATTCCTTGGACGAAATTTGTTGGGGGATTCTTGGACGAGAAGGAGTTTGAGGGTTTGTAAGAGAAAAAGGAAAGAATAAAGAAAGAAATGAGCTCGGAAACTTCACAGAGGAAATAACCTTGGAAGCTTCTGCAGAAGCACACCTTGGAATCTTGAGTTTGATTACAGTAAAACAATTACAATGTTTGAGCACAATCTGAGTCAATACTTCTGTGCGCACTACAGAGGGTGCTTAATTACAAAATACCAATTATCCCGAAGTCTTCTTGCAGTCGGCCTCCTCTACACCAGTCCTCTACTTGCTTCAAGCTTATCCTTGTGCACACCTTGCACCAAGCTTCCACCAAGATGAGGAATGAGTATCTTCTGTCCGCATGCACACTGCACAGAGACCTTGAGGTCCTTGGGGTCTGGCTTTGCACTCTCTGCCTTCTTCCTTAGCCACTCTTCTTGCACTCTTCACTTCCCCTTCTCTGTGTCGTCGTACCCTGGTGTCTCTTACACTTCTCTCTCTCTCTTACTTCAAGTGTGTCACCAAGAATAGCCTTTGCCTTTCTTTGTTGAGTGCGCCGGTTCCGTGCACTCTAACTGAAATACAATCTTGGTACCCTTTCGATGTCCCAAGATTGCCTTTTAAGTGGCAGCCAACGACTCACTACTTTGTCCTGTAGTGACTTTAGACTTAAAGCAAAATTCTTGATTGGGCGGCCCTATTTCCACCTTTGCATACACGGCCGCTTCCCATACCTTCATCTTTTCCTTTTAATTCTTTACTTTTGCACCTAAGACTTTAAAACACCCTTTGAACCTTAAGGGAATTAGAAAAATACTTCTGCAATACTTCCCCAATTTGACCCTGGAATTTTGATACTTTACTGTTGCCTATGCATAGCTACTTTACTCTTGCCTATGCATAGCTGTGACCTTGACTTTGCTAGTTTCAACCGGTTAGGGCTCAACAGATGCCCACCACCTAAAGTGCTCTCCGTCCCAGAGAGACCACAATGACACAATGCAAGGAGGCTTCAATAACAGAGAGAAAACATCAGAAGAACCACAGAGGAACCGGAGGTAAGGAAATAGAGAAAGATTGCGATTATTGATGAAGCATAAAAAACAACAGATAAAGAGTGCCACTAGAATTGATTAACCCGGATCATGACAAAAGGAGAAGGATGATGAGATTTATTGAATTTCTAGAATTGAAGCTGAAGCCCTAAATGCGAAGTGAAGTAATTTATTGCGAAGGGGGATTGAGATCTGCAGCTGAGGGTTGGGGAGATGAGGGCAGCGGAGCAGAAGCTTGTTCAATCATGTGCTAGAGAGAACTAAGGCACTGCCTAAGGTGGTCCCTTTCGCGTTTGATACGACGGCAAGTAGCATTATCACATAACCCTAAGGAAGAGTGATTTTCAAGATCGGATAAGGCCTTTAATGCAGAGTCGGCCATATCTCGATATTTGTCTCACTCGTCTTTGAGTAAGCAGGCCGTTTCATTGAGCGATTGCCATTGAGAATGAGCTATTTGATTGATGTTGTCTATGGTAGAAATGTATTGTTGATGAATAGAAGCTGCGGCCGATACAGAATCCAAGGACACTTTGGAGGCATGAGCACTGCCAGAAGCAGCTGCACTGGCGTCGCGGAGTAAATGTAAAAAGGAAGGGGCGGAAGGAAGATCAATTGGAGGAGAGGGTGCAACAGGTGGATCTGGATGACTGAGAGGAGATGCAGGCGGAGTGGGTCGCGTGAATGGAACTGCAGTGGTCGGAGTGGGGGCGGAAAGGGGAGGACGAGGTGGTGTACAGGTCAGGTTGTGGGTGTTGAGCTGCGTTTGAACGAGCGACCGGAAAGATGGTGTGGAAGAAGGGCCATGTGCCAGAGCGGGATCAGAGGTAGGAATGGGCGCATTAGCCGGAGAGGCGAAAAAGATATTCAAAGAAGAGTGTGGAGGGAGGGAATTCAAAGAAGAGTGTGGAGGGAGGGAATTCAAAGAAGAGTGTGGAGGGAGGGAATTGAGATCAGTGGGAGCGGACAACGGTGTGGAAGCGGAAGCCGAGTCGATGGAGATTATAGGGGAGGGGGAAGGAATTGAAGTGGAAGGTATACAGGGATGACTATTCTGTTGGCTAACAGGGCTGGTCTACGACTGAAGTAGAGGGGAATTAGGGTCAGAGTTTGATGGTATGTGATAAAGCCAAGCTATGAAGGGACCAGAATATAAGGAGAATGTGCGAGAGCCCCTGCAGATAGCTTCACGAAGGCGACGAGAGCGCAAATTTAAGGAACCATAGATGAGGGCGGCATAAGGGTATGGGCGGCTATTTAGGAAGCAAAAAAGCGGATCAGCAAGACGAATATCGAACCATGGGAGTGAAGATGTGGGACTACGAAGCAAAAAGAAGAAAATGAATGCATTAAGTATGGACGTCATGCGGATGGAAAATCGGGCATTAGTGTCGAAGCGATCTCTACAAAAGGCAATTGTGGCAGAGGCTGACAATCCAGAATATAAGAACGGAGGATTACGGAAATCGACGGGGCAGGAGCCGAGGCTGGCAGCAAGAGCGGAAATGGAGAGAGGGCCTGTGCGAAAATTAGGAAAGAGGCGGATAGCTTCATAGACGTCACTATAATTGGAGGGATCATTCAGGAAAACGTTGGCCAAGCCCCAGAGACCCGCCTGTTGAAGATTGTCGACAGAGAAAAGGCGACGGAGTTCAATGGTTGGGAGAGATAAATGAATACGAATCTGCATATCTAAATCAGGCGGACGGAAAAGTCGCATATAATCTCCTGAGGGCGAATTTGGTTGCGAGGTATGAGAAGTTGAAGGAGAAGGAGAAGGAAGGCGAGGGAGTGGAGGTGGAGAATATATATCCATGGAATCAGATTGAACCGAATAAGTGGGAATATGTAGGATGGCAAGAGGAAGTGAGGAAGGCGATGCATCATGTTGTGGGTCAGTGGACACGGGCAACGTAGGGAATTGGGAGTGGAGGCCGGTGGTGGGTGTGGCAGATGCAAGAGGAGGGTAATTTGGATTGGTTGTATGCAGTGCTGAAGGATTGAGGTCCGAGATGTCTTCCGGTGCGGTGGGATCGGCCATAGAGTTCTGCGTAGAAAGGACCCGGTAGAGAGATGGCAAGGAGCTGCAGGCTATTGAACTTTTTGCGTTGAAGGAGTCGTATCACATCTAGGAGATGATCGTGTGTGGCGTGGGAATGAGAACCAGTTCCGCGTAGGCTGCCCGTGTGAACGGCAGGCAGGGATGCAGATGAGATAGAGGAGGATGGAGGGGGAAAGGAGGGGAATGTGGAGGGGAATGGGTGGAGGGGGGGGCGGGGGAGGGTGGTTCGAGTGGGCGGGGAAGGTGGAGGGGGAGTGTTTGTGCCAGGTGGGCGGGGAGGTGTGGGCGGGGAGGTGGAGGGGAAGCGTGTATGGTGATTGGGCGGGGAGGTGGGCGAGGGAGGGTGGTTATTGTGCAGGTGTTGAGTTGGAGGGGGGATTGAGAGAGGCATAGGGTGGAGGGGGAGGAGTGTGGGCACTGTGGCGGGTGATCGTGGAGATAGATGGGGTTGAGGGAGGTGGGTGGGCGTGTGGGCGGGTGGGAGGGGGTTTGGAGGGGAGGCGGGAGTGGAGTGGAGGGGGGTGGGCGGGTGGGCGGGGGTGGAGTGGAAGCAGTAGTGGAGTGGAGGGGGCTGTGGGGTGGAAGGGTGGGTGGGTGGGTGGGGTGGAAGGGTGGGCGGGTGGTTTGGTGGGTGGGGGCGGGAGGGTGGGGTTGGTGGGCAGGGAGGCGGTTGGGAGGGGGTGTGGAGGGGAGGCGGGAGTGGAGTGGAGGGGGAGGCATGGATCGAGAGTGAGGGTGGGCGGGTGGGAGGGGTGGAGGGTGGGTTTGTAGGCTGGTGGGTGGGTGGGACTTGGCTTTATCACATACCTTCTGTGCGCACTACAGAGGGTGCTTAATTACAAAATACCAATTATCCCGAAGTCTTCTTGCAGTCGGCCTCCTCTACACCAGTCCTCTACTTGCTTCAAGCTTATCCTTGTGCACACCTTGCACCAAGCTTCCACCAAGATGAGGAATGAGTATCTTCTGTCGGCATGCACACTGCATAGAGAACTTGAGGTCCTTGGGGTCTCGCTTTGCACTCTCTGCCCTCTTCCTTAGCCACTCTTCTTGCACTCTTCACTTCCCCTTCTCTGTGTCGTCGTACCCTGGTGTCTCTTACACTTCTCTCTCTCTCTTACTTCAAGTGTGTCACCAAGAATAGCCTTTGCCTTTCTTTGTTGACTGTGCCGGTTCCGTGCACTCTAACTGAAATACAATCTTGGTACCCTTTCGATGTCCCAAGATTGCCTTTTAAGTGGCAACCAACGACTCACTACTTTGTCCTGTAGTGACTTTAGACTTAAAGCAAAATTCTTGATTGGGCGGCCCTATTTCCACCTTTGCGTACACGGCCGCTTCCCATACCTTCATCTTTTCCTTTTAATTCTTTACTTTTGCACCTAAGACTTTAAAACACCCTTTGAACCTTAAGGGAATTAGAAAAATACTTCTGCAATACTTCCCCAATTTGACCCTGGAATTTTGATACTTTACTCTTGCCTATGCATAGCTACTTTACTCTTGCCTATGCATAGCTGTGACCTTGACTTTGCTAGTTTCAACCGGTTAGGGCTCAACAAAAGGAAATCCGAATGCCTTGTCATTTGAGGAATTACTCTCTGTTTTGTTGCACGAAGATCAGTCCAGGCAGAACAGGTCCATTATGCGTGTTGCAGATCAAGCTTTCCTGGCTAGTCAGAAGGGCAAACGAAAATGGAGCTCTTCTACTAGTAAGCAGAAATCTGCAAATGCTGCACAATCGAAGAACCAGGATAAAGATGAGAAGAAATCAGAAAAGCAGAAATTGTTCTGCAAGTACTGTAAAGGAAATGATCATATTATAAAGAACTCTCCAAAACTGGCTGCTAAAGAGGCAAAGAAGAAAGAGGCTGGAATGGTTGTTGCAGAGGCCTCTACACCAAAAACAGAGTCTGCAAATCTTGTGCAGGAAGAAGAATGGGCGTCTACTACTGTCTGTAGTTTTGACCCATCTTCTCATGATCAGTGCATGTCTGCAATAGACTCAGATGTTTGGTACTTTGACAGTGGGGCGACCAAACATATTACCTTGCAGCGCAGTTTCTTCTCTTCACTCGAGCCTGCCCCTACAGGGAATACTGTCACATGCGCCAATAACTCCTCTTATCCTGTTATGGGAGTTGGTAAGATCATTCTGACTACTCCTGATGGTAGTTCTTTCACTTTGTCAGATGCTTTATTTGTGCCAGGGATAAAAAAGAACCTGTTACCAGTTTCTACATTAGCCAAGATTGGCTTGGTTGTGAAATTTGTTGATGACAGGTGTACAGTCCATGATCTCTCAAATGGCGATGTGATTATTGCTTCTGGCATTTTATGTCGTGGGCTGTATAAGCTCATAGACTATGAAAGATCTGTGAATGATTTGGCATGTGCAGTTCATGATTCTCAGGCTATGTCAGATGCAAAGCTTTGGCATGCACGCTTTGGTCATCTGAATTTTGCTAGTTTGTTACGCTTGCAGAAATCTAAAATGTTGTCCTCTTTGCCCAAACTTGAGGCACCTGGAAAACATGTTTGTGAAGGCTGTATTTTGGGCAAAATGAAGCGTTCTTCCTTTCCAAAAGATGGTTCAGTTCGGGCTACGCAAAAATTGCAGCTTGTACATAGTGATGTCTGTGGTCCTATGCAGACACCCTCTTTTGGAAATTACCTTTACTTCGTGACTTTCATTGATGATTTTTCGAGGCATGCATGGGTATATCCACTCAAAGCAAAGTCCGAAGTGTTCATGTGCTTCAAACAGTTTTTGGTTTTGGCTGAAAATCTGTCAGCATGTAAAATGGGCACCCTCCGTTCTGATCGAGGGGGGGAATATATGTCTTCAGATTTTAATGCATTTCTGGCTGAACGTGGGATAAAACACCAGTGTACAGTGCCGTATGCACCTCAACAGAATGGAGTTGCTGAACGAAAGAACAGGTTACTCATGGAGATGGCGAGGTGCATGGTCAAAAGTCAGGCTTTACCACATAGTTTCTGGCTTGAGGTTGTCATATGTGCAACATATGTACTGAACAGGTGTCCCACTAAAGCGTTGCAGTCTATCACTCCATATGAGGCTTGGCATGACCGCAAGCCATCTGTTGCTCATCTGCGTGTTTTTGGTTGTTTGGCATATGCATTAGTGCCTGAACAACATCGCAGGAAATTGGATGATAAGGCAGTAAAATGTATTTTTGTTGGGTACACTTCTGAAAGTAAAGGCTATCGTCTGTATCATCCACAGACTAAACACATTCTGGTTAGCCGTGATGTTGTCTTTGTGGAAGATGCTATTCAGCCATTGCTTTCATGTACTAAGGAGACATCTGTTAGCTCCAAAGACATGTATGATACGTTGATGCCTCTTTTTACAGGTGGACAGGCTAGTGCTGGTCCTAATGAGGCAACTTCTCAGCCTTTGCAGGTTTCATATGATGATGCAGATCATTCCATTTCTGATGCAGATTTACATGATGCACTTGTTGATGACAGAGCTGATATTGAGCAGGCAAAAACTATGCCAAAATGGCTGGTGCAGACTTTGCGTGACAGCAAATTAGATGCACCTTTGTCATATCGTACTCGTTCAGGCTCTCATAGTGCCTCCTTTGCATCAAATTGCTATGCTATGGCTGCATCTAGTCTCTGTGATGAGAATGAGCCTCTTTCTTTTGATGAAGCACAAAATTCAAAAAATTGGATGGCTGCTATGCAATCTGAATATGATGCTATAATGAAGAATGGTACATGGTCTTTATGTGACTTGCCTCCTGGCAAGAAGGCCATTGGCACTAAGTGGGTATACAAGCTGAAGCGTAAACCTGATGGTACAGTTGACAGGTATAAGGCTAGGCTTGTTGCAAAGGGTTATGCAGAGGAAAGAGGCATTGATTTTGATGAGACCTTTGCACCTACATGTCGTATGACTACTATTCGGAGCATTTGTGCACTTGCAGCCCATCATGGTTGGAATGTACATCAGTTGGACATTAAAACAGCATTTCTGAATGGTGACTTGCATGAAGAAGTGTATGTTTTTCAGCCCCGTGGCTTTGTGCAGAAAGGGCATGAAAACCAGGTTTGCAGGTTAAAGAAGGCATTATATGGTTTAAAGCAAGCACCACGTGCTTGGTATGAGAAGATACATGCCTATCTGATTGCACATGGTTTTGAGAACAGTCAAGCTGCAAGCACCTTATATGTTAAACGTGCTAATGATGTGCTTCTGATGATTGTTGTCTATGTTGATGACATGCTGCTCACTGGTCCTATTGAGACACATATTGCTAATTTTAAGGCTGATTTGCATGCCTCATTTGGGATGTCCGATTTGGGGCATTTGCATCACTATTTGGGCATTCAGTTTATGCACGTTGATGGTGGAATGGCTTTGTGTCAAACGAAATATATTGACACATTATTGCAGCGTTTTGGCCTTGAAGACTGTAAGCCTATTGCCACTCCTATGGAGACAGGTTTACGATTGAGTCTTCATGCTGCTAGAGATGCATTTGATGCTGTTCTCTATCAGCAGGCTGTTGGATGCTTGATTTACTTATGCATTACTCGGCCAGATATTTAGTTTGCTGTCTCACAGATGAGCAGGTTTATGCATTGCCCAGGAGTCACGCATTGGAAAGCGGTTAAGCGCATCTTTCGCTACTTGAGTGGTACTCGGCTACTTGGGTTGTTTTATCCCAAGGGGGGATCACTACCGCCAGATTTGCATGCTTTTTCTGACTCAGATTGGGCTGGTTGCTTTGACACTCGTGTGTCCACCAATGGTTTTTGCTTCATGCTTGGTAGCTCATGTATATCTTGGTTGAGCAAGAAACAGCCTACTATGGCCACTTCCAGTTGTGAGGCTGAGTATAGGGCAGCTTTCACAACGACTGTTGAGTGTGTGTGGCTCAGACGCCTTATGGCTGATTTGGGTGTTGGCCAATCTTCTGCCACCACCATCTTCACTGACAGTCAGAGCGCATTGGCAGTTGCGAGGAACCCTGTGTTCCATGCTCGCACTAAGCACATTGAGGTGCATTATCACTATGTCAGGGAGAGGTTCTCTGCTGGGGAGATCATCTTGGCATATGTGCCCACGCAGGAGAACATTGCAGACCTTTTCATGAAGGCTCTGCCTAGGGAGAAGTTTGAAGCTTTCCGCAAAGCTTTGGGCTTACTTCCTTTTTTGGAGTGATAGCTTGGCACTTCCTTATACATGAGTGCCAGCTCCTTGTTCACCGCATCACTCCCAGGGGGCATTTGTTGATATATTTAGGTAGTGATGTGTGTGAACACTCTAGGACCGCCGGGGCACTTTTTTCCCTCTTTAGGAGGTTTTTTTCCCCCGGCTTGTATATACGCCTATTGCCCTAATGGGCTACTTATCTTTGTACATTCTCTAGTAATACATTCAGTATTCTGTGTTTGTGCTCCAAGCTTCTTCTTCCTTGTGCTGTTCGCGTGCTTTTGCAGACGTCTATCTCCAACAGAGCAATAGAATCATCCATCGGAATGTCAGTTTGGGTGAGTGACTTTTTTCATGGGAGTGGGAAGATTTTTGCCATAAACAATTTCAAAAGATGCACGACCAGTAGTGGTGTTTGTGGTGTTATTGTAAGCAAATTGAAGCAATGGCAACTTTTCATCCCATTTAGTGGGACTATCTAATGAATAACAATGCAATAAATCAAGAATATTATTTGTAGCCTCACTTTGTCCATTACTTTCGAGATGAAATGCAAAGCTAAAATCTATTTTAGAACCAAAATGTTGAAGTAAGGCAACCCAAAAATGATTACAAAATCTAACTTCATGATCAGATAACATTACGTTAGGAAATCCATGATGTGGGAAAATGCATTTAATGAATAATTTTGTAGCGTGAGGTGCAGAAAAAGTTTTTCTACATGGAATGAAATATGTATATTTACTAAACCTATCAACTATTGTCCAAATCATATCATTATGTGATGAAGTGATGGGAAGACCTGTGATAAAATCCATAGAAAATTTCCCCCATGGTTCGTTCGGAATGGGAAGTGGCATTAATAATCCAAATGGTTTACCATGATGATGTTTTACATGCTGACATACAATGGATGGAGAAAAATAATGTGCAATATCTTTTTCCATGTGTGGCCAAAAGAAGAAATCTTTGCAGGCAGAAATGGTGCTTTGTATGCCTCTATGACCCATGTAAGATGGTTCATGCATTTCTTTGATGACAAAATCTTTAAAAGCTTGGGTTATGCATAATCTATGTTGAAAATAAAGAAAATCATTATGAAATGTATAATGTTCATCAGACAAAGATGCACCATCTTTGAAGTCATGCCATGCATGTGAGAAATACAAATCAGATGCATAAGTGGAAACCATTTCTTGAAAAGAATGAATTTGGATGGCAGAAATATTATGCAAAACAACAGAATGTGAAGGAAATTGGCTAAGAGCATCAACTACAACATTAGCTTTACTTAAGATTCCTACTCTCAAATGCAATGGGATGATCATTTTGCATTAAAATAGCACCTATTCTTGAACCACTAGCATCAGTAACAACATGAAATGGTTGTGAAAAATTAGGTAACTATAAAATAGGTGCATGTGAAAGTGCATGTTTGAGTTTTCAAAGGATTTTTGTTGGGTAAGTCCCCATGCAAATTTTATTTGCTTTTTCAATAACATGGTAAGAGGCAACGCTAAATAAGAAAAATTTCAAACAAATTTCCTATAGAAACTAGCCAACACAAGAAAAGAACGAACATCATTGATTGATTGTGGTGTAGGCCATTCTACTATAAATTTTAATCTTTTTTGGATCCACACACACACCACTTGAAATAATATGTCCTAGATATTCTAGCTTATGTTGAAAGAAGTAACTCTTCTTAGGATTAGTGTCAAGTGTGTTCTCTCATTGTAAATGAAAAACTGTTTTAAGATACTTCTCATGCTCACTATCATTCTTACTGTAAACAAGTATATCATCAAAAAATACAAGAACAAAAGCTTGGTCATCAAGAAAAATGTTGTTCATCATTCGTGCGAATGTAACAGGGGCATTAGTAAGTCCAAAGGGCAATACCATAAATTCATAATGGCCGGTTTCAGTTCTAAATGCAGTCTTAAAAATATCACTTTGCATCATACGAATTTGATGGTATCCCCATTTTAGACAATTTCACTAAAGACATGAGCTCCTCGTGTAATTTATCTAAAAGATTATCTATTCTAGGAATAGGGTATCTATTCTTTATTGTGATCTTGTTAAGGGCTCTATAATCAATGCACAATTGATAAGTTTTATTCTTCTTCTCTACTAAGAGAATTGGTGCTCCAAATGGGGAAGAACTAGGCCTTATAAGTCATTTCTATAGTAGGTATTTAACTTGGTTTTCTATTTGCTTTTGGTGTAGTGGACCATGTTGTTGATATATTTAGGTAGTGATGTGTGTGAACACTCTAGCACCGCTAGGGCACTTTTTTCCCTCTTTAAGAGGTTTTTTCCCCAGCTTGTATATACGTCTATTGCCCTAACGGGCTACTTATCTTTGTACATTCTAGTGGTAATACATTCAGTATTGTGTGTTGTGCTCCAAGCTTCTTCTTCTTCCTTGTGTTATTCGTGTGCTTCCGCAGACATCTAACTCCAATAATTGGTATCAGAGTAGGCCACCACTCCATCTAGGGTGTCGTCATCACCTCTTCGGTTGCAGTCTCAAAATCGCACAAAATTTGGTGAGCATACTCAGGGTTTTTTAGAGATCAAAACAACTTTGCTTTCTGGTGCCGAAATCGTGATCTAGGCTCGTTTTGGCCTCCAAACGCACTATCATAGCGCTTCTGTAGGCTATTTTGTCTTTTTATGCCAAATGTATATACCAGTTTTAGTTTGTCAATATAAGCGTCTCAAAGTCTGCTACAGTTTTAGTGGAATTTGTCTAGGAAGTTCTGTTCAACTTTTTGAGATACAATCAATTTTCTACATCAAGGCATTTTAGTCACTGATCATGGATGAAAGAAGTGATGTATTCTGTATCTTGGCTATTGAGGATAAGTTGGATGGTACCAACTACCCATTATGGGCTTATATGATGCAACATCTATTGGTTGCAAAAGGACTGTGGAACATTGTGCAGGGTGTTGAAAGACGTTCTATTACGCCTACAAATACAGGTATTGGAGCTAATGGAGATGGTGTCAAAGATGATGATATTCTACTGATTCATGTTTCTGCTATGGTTTTTGCTGCACCTACTACAGAGCAAATTCATTGGGATGGTAGAGATGCTCATGCACATGCACTGATAGCCTTGTCTGTCAAACCTACCATTATTCCTCACATTTTCTCTTGCAAAACAACTAAGGATGCTTGGGATACACTTACCACATTGTACCAAGCTAGGAATGAGGCTCGTGTTGCTTACCTCCGAAAACAGTTGGAGAGTGAGCACATGAATGAAGGTGATTCTATGGACAGTTTTCTAGCAAAGATCAAAGACTTGAAGGAACAATTGATTTTTGTTGATGAGGTTATACTAGATAGCTCACTTCTATAGACCATTCTGAATGGTATTCCTGATTCATATCAGAGTTTTGCTTCTACTCTTCGTTTAATGATGAAAGGCAATCCAAATGCCTTGTCATTTGAGGAGTTAGTTTCTGTTCTGTTGCAGGAAGATTGTCTAGGCAGAACATGTCTATTATGGGTGTTGTAGATCAAGCTTTCCTTGCTAGTCAGAAGGGCAAAGGTAAATGGAGCTCATCTACTAGCAAGCAGAAATCTGCAAATGCTGCACATTCGAAGAAGGAAGAGAAAGATGAGAAGAAATAAAAAAATCAGAAATTGTTTTGCTAGTACTGTAAAGGAAATGATCATATCATAAAGAACTATCCAAAACTCGTTGCTAAAGAGGCAAAGAAGAAAGAGGTAGGAATGGTTGTTGCAGAGGTCTCCACACCAAAAACAAAGTCAACTAATCTTGTGCAAGAAGAAGAATGGGAGTTTACTATTGTTTGCAATTTTGACCCATCTTCTCATGGGTAGTGCATGTCTGTAGTAGACTTAGATGTTTGGTACTTTGATAGGGGGCGACCAAACATATTACCTCGCAGCACACTTTCTTCTCTTCACTCGAGCCTGCCCCTATAGGGAATAGTGTCACATGTGCCAACAACTCCTCTTATCCTGTCATGGGAGTTGGTAAGATCATTCTGACTACTGCTGATGGTAGTTCTTTCACTTTGTCAGATGCTTTATTTGTACCACGGATCAAGAAAAATATGTTATCAGTTTTTGCATTAGCCAAGATTGGATTGGTTGTGAAATTTGTTGATGATAGATGTATAATTCATGATCTATCAAACGATGACATGATTATTGCTTCTGGCATTTTATGCCATGGGTTGTACAAGCTCATAGACTATGAAAGATGTGTGAATGATTCGGTATGTGCAGTACATGATTCTGAGGCTATGTCAGATGTAAAGCTTTGGCATGCATGCTTTGATCATCTGGATTTTGCTAGTTTGCTACGCCTACAGAAAACTGATCTGGTGTCTTCTTTGCCCAAGCTTGAGGCACCCAGAAAACATGTATGTGAAGGCTGTATTTTGGACAAAATGCAGTGTTTCTCCTTTCTTGGGGGGTATATGTCTTCTGACTTTAATGCATTTCTAGCTGAATGTGGGATAAAACATCAATGTACAATTTTGTATACACCTCAATAGAATGGAGTTGCTGAATAAAAGAACATATCACTCATGGATATGGCAAGGTGTATGGTCAAGAGCCAGGCCTTACCACATAGTTTCTGGCTTGAGGCTGTTATGTGTGCAACATATGTACTGAACAAGTGTCCCACTAAAGCACTACAGTCTATCACTCCATATGAGGCTTGGCATGATCGCAAGCCATCTGTTGCTCATCTGTGTGTTTTTGGTTGTTTCGTATATGCATTCGTGCTTGAACAACATCACAAAAAATTTAATGATAAAGCAGTAAAATGTATTTTTGTTGGGTACAGTTATGAAAATAAAGGCTATCGTGTATATCATCCACAGACTAAATGCATTTTAGGTTGTGGAAGATGCTATCCAGCCATTGCTTTCATGTAATAAGGAGATATATGTTAGCTCCAAAGACAGGTATGATACTTTGCTGCCTCTTTTTACAGGTGGAAAGTCTAGTGTTGATCCTAATGAGGCAACTTCTCAGCCTTTGTGGGTTTCATGTGATGATGTAGATCATCCCATTTCTAATGCAGATTTACATGATACACTTGTTGATGAGAGAGCTGATATTGACGAGGCAAAACTATGCCAAAATGGCTGGTGCAGACTTTGCGTGACAACAAATTAGATGCACCTCTCTCATATCGTACTCGATCTGGCTCTCATAGTGCCTCTTTTGCATCAGATTGTTATGCTATGGTTGCATCTAGTCTCTATGATGAGATTGAGCTTGTTTCGATTGATGAAACACAAAATTTTGAACATTGGATGGCTGCAATGCAATCTGAATATGATGCTATCATAAAAAATGGTACCTGGTCTTTATGTGACTTGCCTCCTGGAAAGAAGGCCATTGGCACTAAGTGGGTATACAAGTTGAAGCGTAAGCCAGATGGAACAATTGACAGACAGGTATAAAGCTAAGCTTGTTGTAAAGGCTTATGCACAGGAAAGAGGCATTGATTTTGATGAGACCTTTGCACCTACATGTCATATGACTAGTGTTCGGAGCATGTGTGCACTTGCAGCCCATCATGGTTGGAATGTACATCAGTTGGACATTAAAACAACATTTCTAAATGGTGACTTGCATGAAGAAGTGTATGTTTTTCAGCCAGTGGCTTTGTGCAGAAAGGACATGAAAACCAGGTGTGCATGTTAAAGAAGGCATTATGTGGTTTAAAGCAAGCACCATGTGCTTGGTATGAGAAGATACATGCCTATATGATTGCACATGGTTTTGAGAACAGTCCAATTGAAAGCACCTTATACGTTAGGCGTGTTAATGATGTGCTTCTGATCATTGTTGTCTATGTTGATGACATGCTGCTCACTAGTCCTATTGAGAAACATATTGCTGATTTTAAGTCTGATTTGCATGCCTCCTTTGAGATGTCTGATTTTGAGCATTTGCATCATTATTTGGGCATTTAGTTTATGCGCGTTGGTGGTGGAATGGCTTTGTGTCAAATGAAATATATTGACACATTATTGTATCGTTTTGGTCTACCATATGATAGCTTTTGATATTGTTGTCGCTTGATGGGGGTTACTTGATTCATGATCTTACATAGTTATTTGTATACTATGTCACATGCCCATCAGGTGGGAGGTATAGTTTGTATACTTACACCGAGGTATTCTTTATCATTCTTTTTTTTTCTCCCATAGATACTTTGGCCATATTTCCCTTTAGTGGGAGATTGTTACCATTACTATCCATGTGAAAGGTCAAATGGCCTCCATACACTTTTGTACATGTTCTTTAATAAAACATATAGTGGCCTCATCAGCCACAGGTTGTAAGTTCGACCACATTTGTATGACTTAAGAAAATTTTGTTTGTGGTATGTGTACTGTGTGTTTTTCTATGTATTCTGCATCCCATGTGAAGAGTATTGTGTGCGGTGTCAAGTTTGGGTTTCAACTACAAGAGTATCATTATAGAGCTCTCGAGAAAGGAGAGTCCACCATAGTGCATCACCACAGATACTTCAGAGAGTAATGATTTGATCTAATATAAATACACTTTTGGTCATTGCTTGCTGCCACATCAATTCTTTGTTGCTTCTTCCTCAAACTCAGTCTTCTTGCATAGCTCAATTCTCTCTACAGAGCTCCAAATCAAGTAAAATCAGCTCTCAATAGAAATTTATTAGTTTCTTATTTATGTTTATAAATTTTCAAGTCATTTGGTTTACTAAATTTAGAGAAAATGCATGTTGCATGTCTCAGGTTCATCTTTTGCATAGTCTTGAAAAGTCGGGGATACACCCAATCAGTGTTAAACTCAATTCTTGTTTATTGGTCAATATAAATTGGGTATTTTATGCATTATAGCAAATGAACCCTATGTATGAAATTCCCCTTAAAGGATTTTTTCCAATTGTAATTGTGTTGGCTGCTTTGAGTGTTTGAAGTCATATGTTCCATCCAAATATATAAGGTTTTTGTGAGCTAGTCAAGGGCCAAGTTATCTATTTTGCATCAAGTTATTCTTATTGATGTTCCAAAGTATCTATTGGGTGTTATTACATTAATCACAATCCCACAAGGTCTATTTTACATGTCCAAAGAGCAAGTACCATTCAAGAGGTGTGCACATCGATAGAAGGTGTTCCTCTCCTTTCTAACATATTGGAAGCTTGAGTACAAGGTGTACACAATAGCAAGCTCTTGGAGAAGGTGGAGGTCTAGTGCAGAGAAGGTTGGCAGAATAAGGAACTTTGTGTATCTTGTAACCTTGTGTGTGTGTGTGTGTATTCTTGGGATGAAGCACTCTGCACATGGATCACTTGGTCTTGTTTGGACATCATTATTGTATTTTTTTCCTATTGATAATCAATATACAGAAGCTCTCGGTGTCTCTGTTCCACTTCTTCTTCTTCTTCCTTCTCCTACAAACACTCAAGTCCCTTTCTGCAAAGGAATCCCCCAACAAGAGAGCCACTTAATGCTCTTTTGATCAAACACTATCGTAACTTTCGCACCCTATAAATAATAATGCCACTTCTTCAAAGCATGGACTATTGCATACAACTCCTCATTGATGGAGTAATTCTTCTAAGCAAGTTCTAGCTTCTTGCTCTCAAAAGCCACTGGTCGACCATCCTTAACTAGAACTGCTCCTATAAAAAGATCACTCTCATCAATCTCAACCACAAAGGGTTTATTTGGATCTGCTATGTGCAAAAGTCGAGTTATAACTATTTCTACCTTCGAATTTCCCATACTTTGCTTCTGTTTGTCTCCCCAATGAAAGGCTTTCCCTTTCCCTTTAAGTTGTTTTGTCATCAAGACAACAATTTTGGCATAATTCTTAATGGATCTTTGATAGAATCTTGATAAACCTAGGAAGACTTAGGAAGATTTGAAACTCTTCTAGGTTCCTCAGGATGTGGCCATTCCATAATAGCCCATACTTTTTTAGGATCCATCTGGATTCCATTTTGGGAGGCTATATGCCCAACGTATTTAACCTCTGTTTTGAAAAATTCACACTTTGAATTCTTGGTACTTTCCTTAATTGTTCCAAGTCTATATCATCTAGATTATAGATAAGAATATCATCTAGAAAGTCTATAATAAGCTTCCCTAGATATGGCCAAAATACACTACTCATGAGCTTCATGAAAGTGGCAGGGGCATTGGTGAGGCCAAAAAGCATCATCAAAAACTCATAGTGCCCATATCTAGTCCCAAAGGTAGTTTTAGGGGCATCCTCTATCCTAATCCTAATCTAATGATATCTTGACCTAAGATGAAGCTTAGTAAAATACCTAGCTTGATGTAACTAATCAAATAGGTCTTCCAACCTAGGCATTAGAAACATATTTTTTACCTTTACCTTGTCCAATGCCCTATAATCTATACAAAGTCTCATAGTGATGTCTTTCTTCTTAACGAGGAGAATTGACGATGCCCAAGGTGAGTTACTAGGTCTAATGAACCCTTTATCTTGATAATCCTGAAGTTTCTTCTCTACCTCCTCAGGTTGAGAAATACAAAGCCTATAAGGTGGGTTACAAATAGGGTTAGTATTAATAACTACCTGAATAGCATGGTCAATGTCTCCTCTCAAGTAGCAACCCTCTGGGTAAGTCAGTGGGAAAAACATCCCTAAATTCAAACATAAGATCCTTAAAGCCTTTAACTACACACACTTGCAAAAAAGAATAATAGAAAGTATTGTCCATACTTACATTACTAGCATCAAAATATATATGAGATGAGGTGTCTATACAATGCTCGAGATCATGACTATACAACCAAAATCTCATGTACATGCTCAGAATGACAAAGACTATACAATTCTAAAGATTAAATGAGAGGTGCACTATGTACATCTCTCTCTCCCTGGATACAAAATTTACTTCCATTCTTTATACATTCAAGAGTATTGTTTTGGTAACTTCGTTTAAGTGTGCCTCCCAAATCCAATAGCCACTCTCTTCCTAAAACAAGGTATATCCTCTCTATATTTATGACTTGGAAGTCTACATGATTAGTGTATCCTTGTATCTGGACTTCCAAACTAGATACCATAGTATTCCATATCCTCTTAACATCCCCTTGCATCATAGATACTATGTATTTTATTTATGTGCATTGGGATGATGGGAAAGTTTTAAACCTGAGCATAGTTTATGGTGTGTAGCAGAGTCATGGTATCATGACTTTGATCGTGGTCCTATACACACTACCATGAAGTTTAACTAGGTCATTTTGTCCAAACTAAGGTGACCACAATGACTATGTCAAACAACATGTGTGTTCTATGTTGTGCATCACTTCCACCACCTTGCAGCTAGAGTTGTCATGTATAGGAAGTGTCTGCACTAGGTGGACTACCTTCTTGCCCTTATCAAGGGTCATACTAGTCCGTGGTCCTCCCTTCTTTTCTTCCCCCTTCCTAAGTGGGTAATTTTCCCTCTTGGCCCTCTCATACTGCTCAGTACGTAACCTAGGCCCTTGTGATCTTTGTTTTTAATAAACACTTTGTTTTTTCCCATAATTACTTTCTTCTTGAAATTAGTTATACTAACAGGTTTGAGGAGCTGATCCATCTCCATAGAAGTGTATTGAGAATGGTTATGGTCTTGATAGATCTGAGCATATTTGATTGCGTCCTCAAAGATCTTAGGCGTGTTTCTTCTCATCTCTATCTTAGTGTCCTTGCCTAAGCCCCCAACAAACCCTCTAGTCTTCTAGAATTCATCTAGTCCCTTAATTTTTAGTATGATCTCTCTGTAGTGGGATATGTAGATGGACAAAGGTCTACCTCTCTATGTAATCTTATCCCACTCATCCATTTCCTCTCTTCCTCATTCTCAAGAAGAAACGCTTTCAAGAAAAGAGTTTCAAAGTGATTTTGGTATGTAGGGATGAATGGAATTCGCCTCCTTGAGACTCATCCACCACTTATAATCATGTGGGCTAAGCAAGATACTCGCTTCTAGCACAAGATACTCAAGTGGGGTTCATTTCCATTGATGCAGGTCATTCCAATTTTGCAAGAAAGTGTAGATTGCATCTTTATTCCTCTCGTAGTCATCCCCTATAAAGGTTGATGGCTTGGGGTCTTTTAGGAAGAGAGTCTCTCTAGAAATCTCCTCTTTGCACCTGCCAAGAAAGGGAACATCCTTTATAGCCATCTCTAATGTATGAACAATACAAATCACTTTTTCTTTCCTAGCTAGGAAAGAGGTAGCCTAAGTCTCTAGTGAGCTCAGCTGAGTGTTAAGTCGTTCTATTAGAGAGTTCAGGCTACCAATGATCATATCTAACCTCTAGTCTTTGAGCTCAGTGAAATTGTTTGTGCGATACAAACTCATCAAGCTCCACATAGGAATATTCTTCTTCTTGCTCAACCTTTTCCTCTACCTCTTTTTCTTGCTCTACCTCTTCCATTCTACGGTCTAAATCCTCTAGATTTTGCTCACTAGGTGGTGAAGTATATTCTAAAGGTTTTTTTCTCTTAGCTTCCATGTTTACTTCCCCTATTTAAGTAAGTATAGTGTTTAGAACAAATGGAAGAAAATTTTTAAAGCAAGAAATAGAGAAAAATAGCACTAGAATACAATTCAAGATTTCCAAAGCTAATTTGAAGTGATTTTTTAAGTATCGAGGCTCTGATTTGAACTCCTCATTAGGCCCAAACAAAAATTCAAGATGTCCACTTGGTTCAAGAGGGGTCTTAGCACCAAAAGGCAATGAAAATGATGCCAAAGGCAAGTGGAAATAGATTAAAATACCAACGTTGAGAAAAACTAATGCCTCTTTTGATCCTTGCCCGTCAAATGTAAGTATTTCCGAACCTGCACATGAAAGCTATCATGCAAAATCAAGTGACAAAATTCGATTGGGATGCCAAACAATAAAAAATGAGGCCCAAAAGTGATTGCCTAATATTTTCTTAAGGGCTATAGATGGATTTTGATCCACCAAAACTTCTCCAAATCAAGTGTGATTGATGTTAAGAAAAGCTTAGAAATGTGGCTTCAAAACATGATAAAATTCACTTCAATTGGATTTTGGGGCACCAAAGTATGGCTCAGATATGTTCGCATTGTTGGTGTGGAAAGGTGGAATGGAATTCTTCATGGATTCTCACTTTGGAAGACCAAAAATGTGATTTACTAAGGCCTTTCATCTGATTTGTTTGCCCTAACCCAATCTCCACATCCCATACTACTATATAGATATGTACTCTTTTTCCCCAAAATGTTGCTGATAATTCCTCCCTTTTGTTGGAAGTGATGGCTGGGTACAATCAGAAGATCAAGGTGGTGCTGCTAGACCTGCTTCACACCTGCCCTTTCTTTTCTACAGATATGGTTAGGAGACTCCTTGAGCTTCCAAATGACACCAAGAAACTATATATGTGCTTTACAAAGTGATTGAGTAATGATCAAATCAAAATAGATAAGTTTGAACCTTCATAAGTCCAAAAACTTGCTATTTCTGTAATGACACCTGCTCAGTCCTAAGCTCAGTGTGTCCAGCACACTTGCAATTGGTCTAATTCCTTCTGGGAGTATTAAATTAGCTTAACAAGCTAACATTAGCAAGTTAAATCACTCCAAATGACAAACTATACACTGAGCATGATGTTTAGCAAAATCAGGGACACCCCCGACTTTTTAGGAATCACACAGAAATATACCAGTGATCACTTCGATAGCGATTTCTCCCAATTGGCTGAATAGATTGACTTGAAACTTTGTAGTGTTGTAGAATGCTTTGAGCTGGTTCCAATGAGCCCTTGATCATCAAATTTGGTTCAGTAGATCTTGAGATATGCCCTGTTGAAGTTGACAGACTTGGAGGTAGTCACTCAGAGAAAACACAGAGTAAAGAACTATGAGTATATGTATTGATACTATCAAATGTACATTCCCATTGGCATGTAGAATGATGCCCAATGGTACTCAGAGGTGTAGGCTAGGTAGTAGCTCTCACACACTCACAAATTAGCTTGGATTAGCCTCGGGAAGAGTGTCACATAACCCGTGACTTTTTACATTGACTTTTATAGGAGTTTTTGAATGAATTTGCATTTGAATTCAAATTAAAGCTCCCTTGATTCTCTCCACTAGACTTAGGGAGATATTCCCTCAACTAGATCATCTAACTTTTCCACAACTCTAGTCCAGTAGGTATGATTACATTGTTGATAAAGTCACATGGACTTTTACATGAGATAAAAGTAAGAATCACTAAGACTAGGTTCACATGATTATTGACTCTTGTGAATGTATCATCCAAGGGTTCAATCTTTTATGCTTTCCAAGGGTTCAATAGTCCAAGCTTCATGTTGGGTCTTCAAAGGCACACAACAATGCCAAGTGTTAAGGCTTGCTTGCACCAACACCTTTGACTCTCCAAAAAAAATCAAGTAAATTTAATGTACCTCTATTGAGTGGAGAAGATGGATCCTCAACCTCCTTCAAAATTCGTGGAAGGCTTAGAGAACAGGGCAATTATCCCATACAAGTGGACATAGTGTCGAAGTCATGAGTATAAAGTGTGTGCTCTATTTCTATTCCACTCCTCCAAGAGAGAGGATGGGGAGGAGGAGCTCCTCTTAAGATCTCCTCTATAGGTGTGAATATACCCTCCAAGAGGGGTGTCATTTTCCTTGTTCCATTGCAGCTCATAAAAAAGAAACACATCCTTTATCTCGCTCTGATGCAAGTGCAGAGATACTCACAGAAAGCCTCCATTTTTCCAAGCTCAAATCCTGAGGTGTGAAATAGAAACTACATTGGCTAAATATTCATCTTGACACACGGATTATATATATATATATATATATATATATATATATATATATATATATATATATATATATATATATATATATATATATATATATATATATATATATATATATATATATATATATATATATATATATATATATATATATATATATGTGTGTGTGTGTGTGTGTGTGTATGTGTATGTGTACATGCATATATATATATATATATATATATATATATATATATATATATATATATATATATATATATATATATATATATATATATATATATATATATATATATATATATATATATATATATATATATATATATATATATATATATATATATGTGTGTGTGTGTGTGTGTGTGTGTGTGTATGTGTGTATGTACACACACACACATATATACATACATACATACACACACACACATATATATATATATTTATTTATTGATTTATTTATTTATATCACTTCTTCATGCAAGTCACCATTCAAAAATGTAGTTTTCATGTCCAACTGATATACATTCCAACCATGATGAACTCCAAGTGCATAGATGCTACAAATAGTAGTCATTCAGCAAGTAGGGGCAAAGACCTCATCAAAATCAATGCCTCTTTCTTGAGCATAACCCTTTGCATCAAGCCTAGCCTTATACCTATCAACTGTTCCACCAGGCTTACACTTCAGCTTGTATACCCACTTAGTGAGAATGACCTCGTTGATAGGAGGCAAGTCACATAAAGACCAACTACCATTCTTCATTATAGCATCATATTCAAATTTCATAGGAGCCATCCAGTTTTTTGAATTTTGTGCTTCATCAAACAAAACACGCTCATTCTTTTCACAGAAACTAGAGGCAACCATAGCATAGAAAATTGACTAGCCAAAAAAGCTTGATTTGCAACATGCATAATGGACCTGTTCTACCTAGATTGATCTTCTTGCAACATAATAGAATCTAAATCCTTAAATGTTAAGGCATTTGGATTTCCTTTCATCATCAAACAAAGAGTAAAAGCAAAACTTTGATATGAATTTGGAATACCATTTAGAATAGTCTACACAAGTGAACTATCAGGAAAGACTTCATCAACAGAAATCAACTCTTCCTTCAAATCTTTGATATTTGTCAGAAAATTGTCCATGGAATCTCCTTCATTCATGTGCTCACTCTCCAACTGTTTTTGGAGATAAGCAACACGAGCCTCATTCCTAGCCTGGTATAAAGTTGTAAGTGTATCCCAAGAATTCTTCGCTGTTCTACAAGAGCGAATGTGAGGAATAATGGCATGTTTGACATACAAGGCTATCAATGCATGTGCTTGAGCATATTTACCATCCCAACGAATTTTCTCTATAGTAGGTGCAACAGGAACTGCAACAAGAATAGGAAAATGAAGAATATCACCATCTTCAACGCCATTTGCATCACCTTTAGTAAATGTATTTGCATGTGTAATAGGACGTTTTTCAACACCCTGCACAATATTCCACAGTCCTTTTGCAACCAATACATGACCCATCATATAAGCCCATGATGGGTAATTGGTACCATCCAACTTATCCTCAATAGTCAACATACGGAATACATCACGGATTTCAGCCATAGCCACTAACTATAATACCTTGATGCAAAAAAATGATTGTAACTAAAAAAGTTGAACATAACTATCGTGTCGAGTTCTGCTAAGCCTGTAGCAGACTTTGAGATGCTTATATTGGCAAACCAAAACCTATATAAATGTTTGGCACAAAAAGACAAAACTGCCTACACAAGCACTGTGATAATGTATTCAGAGGCCGAAACGAGCTCATATTGCAATTTCAACATTGTGATCGGAGGGTGTCGATGATGCCCTATATGAAGTGGTGACCTCATTTGATACCATTGTTGGAGTTTGAGGTCTACGGAAGCACGTCAACAACACAATGAAAAATAAGAAGCTTGGAGCACAACACACAATATTGAATGTATTACCACTAGAATGTAAAAAGATAAGTGACCCGTTAGGGTTATAAACATATATACAATCGAGGGTAAAAAAACCTCCAAAAGAGGGAAAAAAGTTCCTTGACGGTCCTAGTATCTTCACACGCATCACTACCTAGATATATCAACAAGACTTCACGTGGAGATATTTTTAGATTGTATATTTTGCCGACTATTTTGTATCTCTTGACTATGTTTATATATACCGAATCCCCTCACAAAAGCTATATAAAGGTTGAGCTTTACATATCATTGCGCACTAGTAAGTCCTTCATCTAGCATATGTCTAGATCACCATCTAAGCTCCACATTGGGAGCACATGAATGGACAACACCATCATTGTAACTGCATTATGCTTGGCAATATGAGAACACACACACACACACACACACACACACACACACACATATATATATATATATATATATTACGTGTGAGACATTGGTCCAGAGGAACCACTCCGTGTGTTTGGGATAAGGGATAGTCATAGCCAAGGTCCCAAGCTCGAGGGATATCCTTAGGTATTCAATGGTAATGGGGATGAGTGTTGCATGATGGCCACATGGCGGCACTAGACTATTCTAAATCATTACTATTTTGGATGCAAGAGGATATCTTGGATGGGAGGAGAGGAAACACACATCATTCATTAGCTTGCTTACATTTGGTATCTAGAGCATGACTTGAGAGAATTCTCGTAATTTTTGCATGATTTTCCGGAGAGCTTAACCACTTGGAGATTCACGCCCATCGTTGTTTTCATCATGGGAGAAGGGCATCATGCGCGACACTACAGATTAATTGTTTATGCAAAAATAGGGGAGGAAGAGAGTCCAGAGGACATCACAAACATTAATAAATGGCCCCCACCATATCAAAGGCGACGTGCACACACAATTCAAGAGGTTGGACAACACTTCAGAATGAGTGTTTGTAGTACCTGATCATGCAAGAAATGCCTATACATGGAGAGGTGAACTGGTGTTCTCTCCATCATGAGAAAATGTAAATGCGAGCCATCAAGGTGTTGGGACATCCTCATCCCATGGCTCTCAAAGAGAGAAGAAAAAGGAAAGGCCAAAAGTAAGTTTTACCCATCCTATAGGGGGGGATATACCAACCTTGGACACTGATAGAGTGGAGCAACAAAGAGAACCAAGAAAACCAGGTGGTAGAGATGACTTTCCTCTACCTAGACCCCGCAAACATCCAGAATATTGAGACCTACCTAGTTAGAGAAATCAATGAAAAATTACTTTGATGGGATAGGAGATCCTTATGATCATGTTGCGGAATTTAAGCAACTGTTGCGAGAAAAGCAAGTAGAAGACATGTTCACACATTACAATGCCTTTGGACTCACATGAAAGAACAGAGCTTTAACCTGGTTCCAACCATTACAGCAAAGGCAATTTAGGGACATCCATCACTTATTAGAGTCATTCATCATTGAATTCTCTAAAAGTGGAATCAAGCATAACACTTCCTCATTAATCCATAGCTTCAAACAGACCCCTCAAGAAACAATTAGATTTATAGGATGTAGGTTTAGGCAGTACATTGAGAGATACCCAATGCTAGAACTTCCCTCACAAGTGAAGCACATGTCCTTATTTTTGGACAGCCTCTTGAGCTCTAAACCACGCATTTATGTATATTTGAAGGAACCCAGAATGTTAGAGCAGTGTGTAAGGATATGTATAGACATTGAGGATAATTTAGGAGATGAATTGGAACTTTCAAAGGTCTACAAAGACTCGGATAACTCCTCTCAATCATCCTCAAAACATCCTAGCTCGATAGCAGACCTAACCAAGAAAGTGGCCCAAAAACTAGGAGTTTCTAGCAAACAAATGTCTAGGCTAACAACAAAAAAACGTTGTTACACATGTGTTGGTGATCATATTTCGAATGTGTGTCCCAATGTAATGCAACCTCAAGCCAACCCTAGTGGCCAATATCGCACAAGTGAAAGATGGTACATGAATCACACACCGCAAGATTGTCCGTACAACAAACAAGTAGTGCAACAGAACTATCCCCAAGCATACCCTCAACCAGGTAGGTATCAAGGTCAGTACAATGATCAGCCTCATTACTACAGGCCTCCACATAACTACCCTTATTGGACTCAAAAAAGACCTCAACGTGTGTTAAATCAGCAGCCACCCCCATCAGCCAATGTAATCTCAATCAAATATGTTGTTGCAAAAGAGAACCTTAGTAGGGCTTTAGTCCCTTCTTCACCCCTGATCACAGAAGGTGATCCTAATTCAAATAGTTTTGATTCCATCCATGTAGTTAGCCCACCAACATACTACACGGAGTCTCCATAACACATGGAAGCATATCAATACGATAGTCCACCATTGGAACCCAATTGGGAACCTAACTATGCCAATGTAATGTATACGAATCCCAACCCACGACCCTAGTTGAGATATCCCAGACCACAAGGCCCTAAAGGACCATGCTTTAGGTGCCAAGGATATCATTTCATAAAATATTTCCCCCATCCTCCGATAGCAGGACAATCACAATATTATAACATTCAGGGCTTTTGTGCAGAATGTGATAAAGAGCATATCATAAGAGATTGCCCTAAGAACCTTGCAAATGCCTCAAAAGTGATGCCCATTAACGTGATATGTATTGTGCACACCTCAAACAGATCTAATCCTACCTATATACCTATCCAAACTATAACAAGAGCCCATGCATCGTTGCAAAACCAATAGCCTGAAAAAGCAACCGAAACTAGTGAGGCTGGAGAATCTAGTGCTAGAAAGACAAAATCTTGAAAGGATTCCCGAGAGAGAATCAAAAGTAAATGGAGTAAAAAGATAAAAGAACACAAAGGAAGCCTAAAGTAAACTAGAGCTAAAATTCTAGAATTAACTTTCCAAGAGTCAAATCAGAAGAACCCAACTCAGATACTAGGATCAGATTTAGCTGAACCCGTACCTAAAAACCTAGACGTGATGTTTCGGTCATACCATACAAGGTTAAAAGAAGGTCCCTAGGTAGCTGAATTGAGCAAGAACTACCCAAGAGCAAACTTAGAAATTGAGAGGATAAAGCTTTGAATGAAGATGGTAGAATTAGCCAAGACCATGTTTGAAGCCTCACAATATATATATTGGAGTAATATAGCGAAACCAAAGTTACACTTTCAAGGACTATCTGAGAGGCTAGAATACTTGATTGTTAGCATCCAAAAGAAGAATTGGCAAAAGAACCCTACTGTCCTAGAGATAGAGGAAGGTAATCTACCATCACTATCTCAAGTGCCAAATACCAAGGTTGACGTCAATATGTCTTCCATACATAAGTATTCACAAGGGTTTCTAAGAGAAATCCAAGAGGAGAAGTGGAGATGAGAGAAAGAAACCAATCCGCCTATTCAAGAGATAGATGACTTGCAAGAAAAATTTCCCCCAGACATACCTTCCATCTATGACGATGTAGAGGAAGAGAAGCTTAGTGAACAAACAGAGTTTGAATCTAACTCCTTACAAGAGTTACCCCAGTTCACAGGAGCTTGGGAAGCTAAGTCAATCAATATGAGAGCTCCCACCATAATAGTGAGAAATGAAGACTCAGTAATCCCTAGAAACACAGAAGTGATTAAAAACATTTAAATGTAGTTTCATCTCACTTTAGAAGAGCTGTTGAAAGTTAAGCCATAGTTGTGGAAGCATGTAGCAAATCAATTCCCAGCAGTCACTTCCATTCACTCTCAGGAAGGTTCACATAAGAAGGTACTAGGAAATACATGTGGAAAGAATTGGATATATGAGCAAAGGATATGAAGGTAATACCTCTCTTCCAATAACCCATCAAGGCTACACCACCAAAGCCATCTTAGATTCAGGAGTCGGAGTAGCCATAGCTACCACTGCTCTATGAAAACGTTGGGGTAAGCCAGCATTAAGGCCTACAAGAATGAAGCTACAAATGGCTGATGGACACATTGAGAAGCCATTAGGCTTACTAGAAGGCATATCTCTCACCACTTGTGGTGCAAAAGGTTCATTAAAACACTCGGTGAACCCAGCTCTTGTTGGAAGTGTGGTAGGCCCTTAGCTCATGTCATATGTCCATGGTTCCATAGGTCCAGTATATATACAACATTAATTCTAGCAATCTTCCATATTGACAAAACATGAACATGCCACAACTTAATCATACAAATGATGAGACAAAGATAGAGAAAGAATAGACAACATGTGTAAGGTGTTACGTAAGCCATCGCTTACTCATAGTATCATATATACCAATGTTCAATGTACAATGTGGGAGCAAAACTCTCAACCACTCTATGTGATGAGAAATAGATGAATGAGTGAATGTACAATGTAACAAACATATTCAGATGTGTGGGCAGTAATCTGAATATACATGAGATGTGTGACCTTATAGGTTATAGAAGAGTGAATATGAGTGACTGAAAGAGGAAGGATCAGTATGAACGGAAATCCTCAAACTCATGTGAACACACCTTCTCAAACACCTCATAAAAATATGCATAACGCATATACGTACTGATTCTCTTGTACCTATGCCGAATAGGACTCCTCCTGATATGAACGCCACAGCCTCCATAAACTTCAAGTAGTACCTGTGTGCATAAAGAGAATATGTACCTGAATAATTTAACATAAGATGTGAATCTTATGTTAAACTCCATCCAATGTCTTTGAAGTAGCTAGACATCTTCTTGTAGAAGACAATCTTCAACCTAACATCTTCGTGTAGAAGATGATCTTCAAATATGCCATGTAGATGGTCCCATCCAATGTCTTTGAAGTAGCCAGACATCTTCTTGTAGAAGATAATCTTCAACCTAATATCTTCCCGTAGAAGACAATCTTCAAATACATCTTGTAGATAGGCGATCCTCACCATCAAGCTGCTAATGACCAAGTCTTCTTGCCATGAACAAGAGATGACCTCCTCTCCATGAGCTAGAGTGTGAGCACACCCTTCATCTTCTCCAAGAAGAATCACCAAGAAGAACTCCATAGCTGCTCCTCAACATGCTTCAAGTTAGCACCATGGCTGCCCCATGTGCTAGAAGAAACACCACCTCTACTGAGGTCCAAGCTCTAGAAAGCTTGTGTTGATCCTAGGTGAAGGATGTATACAAGTGAGCCAAGCACTTGTTTATATAGTATTTGATGATCTTTGAAAAGCTCTTGAATAAAGCACAATAAAACTACGATCGTAGCTTTTCCCTCCGTCCGCTGTTATTGCGATAACGAAATAAAGCAAGATTTTCCATTGTTGAATGCGTTGTTCGCCGTTTATGAAAAGCAAAAAGTATTTCGCTGCCGCTGCGCCTGTTGGGGATCGAACCATGGTCGCTGGGTTGGGAAGTTGATGCACTAACCACGCTGCCCGCCGCTTTTGTTGTACAAACAAGTCATAACAGGTGCTACACATGCTGTAATCTGAGAGCATGACCAACCTTTGACAAATAGGACATTGTTTCCAACAATCCCCCCTGCAATGTCATATTGGTACAATCTGAACTGAATCTGCAAACTGTCACAAACTGCAAACTATCACAAGCTTCAAACTTGTACTCCCGTACTTCAGAACTTTTCTTCAAAAGTCTTCTTCAAAACTGAATTTGACTTTCCTTCAAAAATTTGAACTTGCTGAATATGAACCATAATACTTGAGAAAATATGCAAACTAGATATCCAATAGTGTTCTCATCAAGCAATCACTGCTTGACAACAAATGTAGCATGAAATGTCTCCGAACTTGCTATCTCCTGTCTTCAAAAAACTGAAAACATACACTGGGATCTATATATTTGCATTTACCTTATGACAAAGGTTTCTCAATGTACTTCTGCTGTGTCATGTAAATACACTAAACAAAATCAGGAACTGAATCCTGGAATCTGTGACTGTCAACTCACAATGTAGTGTATTATGAACACTGCTGGTTCATCTCTGACTGTACTCAACTCAATATGAGTCAAAACATCTATGATGTCATCATGTCTTTATCCTTTAAATCCTTCATACCTCTTTCCTTCAGAACTTGGTATAAACATATATGTGCGCACTTTTGAAATATACCTCTCTGAAATATCAAGCTTCTCTTCAATAGAACTCTGGAACCTTCTCCTGAACAGGAACATCCTAACAGGATCTTTCTCCAAACATTCTTCTTCTTCCTTCTTCTTTCAAAGCTGGAACATAAAGAGAACCTGACAAAGGAAATATAGGAATACCTGAAATAGGAATACCTGTAGGTATGACTCTGCATTCTTTTACATATGGCTTGAAAATAAGTCTTCATGTTTCATCACCCCCCTGGATGACTTAACACTAGTATCCATTATTCTTCAAATATATCAGACTTTATGAAATCTGGAACGTCTTCCTTCTTTCAATAAATCTGATGTTTAATGATCAATACCTGTATCTGAAACAAAATCTCGGAATCCTTTTTATTAGCACTGTACACATGCCAATAGCTTTCCATGTCATTCCTCAGCTTTCCAAATTATAGAATAAGGTTAGCTGATCCTAACATAACAAAACCTTGTTGAAAGCTTTATAGGATTCATAAGCTTCAGTAACATAACAAGTATCTTCTATCTCTTTGCAACACAAATCTGATAGAATCTGAATCTTTGACTTACTTCTTCCAATGTTAAGAATCTTCACTAACAAAGGATAGAGAATTGAATCATAAATACTCAAGATCATACAAGATCATTCAAGATCAATGATCTCTCTTGTGTAGAATCTGCTCTTATCAAACCTTCATGACTGAATGTTTGATTTACTTCCTGAATGTCTCTAAGTGTCCATGCTTTTCAAAAAGTTATAAAACTTTTCTTCAAACAAATCCTTCAAGGAATCTGCAACTCCTACTTGAAATATAAGTGGACAAACTTCTCACCTTGAGAACTCCAAAAGCTGCAAGTTGATACTTCATAACTTTCATATTTTACCCGGGTGAAATGTGATAGTACCTGCTTGACTTTCTTTTGGCTAACTCCACTTTTCAATCAAGTTATAGGATCTAATGGAACACCTTTTTGAATACAAGCATGTATCCAAAAATCAAGACAATCATAAAAAGTAGATTCTTCAACTGACTGGTACATCAACAAGTCTGAATTTTCTGAAGTTTCTGAAAATACTGAATATGAGGTAACCTTTTCCAAACATAAAACCTCAACCCAAGTCTTCAACATCTGCTATAGAAAACTCTTTTACCTCAAGAGTTAGATAAAGAAGAAATATACTTCTCTGCAACTTGTCATATACCAAGTAGCTCTGTATTGACACTCCAAGAATTCTTTGAGGGAAGATATAAGCTGCCTGTTTAAATAGCTTCAACATAACTCATATATATATGAGTCAAAAGTTACATCTGCTGCTTTTTCTTTCTCTCAATGCAATTCTTTGTCAAATCTACTAAATCATGACCAAGTGTAATGCAAAACAAGAAACTGCTTCTTCTTTAAACAAGATGTTCTCGTAGACTTGTCTTTGGATGTAGAGGATAAAATAGGAAAAGTATATGGAAAATATATGAGAAAAGAAAGTCTTACTTTTCTTTTGGAAATGATGGACTTTCTTCTTCTGCATCTTTCTTCCACCTGATGATGTCAACATCTTCAAACTTCTCTTCCATACCTTTTGTTATCTTCATCTTGAAGTAGCAAGCACTCTTGATTTCTTCAAATGAACTTTTTCTCTTCCTCTAGTGCTAAGAGTAAGAGATAAAACAAATATGGTATACAAATGGAAGTGAATATAGAATCATGTTTTATCATCTCCTCATATCTCTGAATCAAAATTCTGCTTCAAATGTCTGAAACGACTATATTCACCAATCGTTGTCTGAATGATGAATTGCCCTTCTAGAGTTACCTTCTCTAGATACATTTGTACCTTGATATCCAACCAAGTTACAATAGAAAATTGGCTGAAAAAACTCATCCCATCTTCACATTTGTCTTCTTAGATGAACGTTCTTGCCATGAAAGAGATCTCTCAAAAACTCTCTAGAAAAACCTCTAGATACCTGTTTCGATGTAGCCTTTAACTTTCAAATAATGAAAGTGTATAAAAGTACTCCTTGAATTTCTTCACATCTCTTCATAACTGCTCTTCTAAGATATGACCTGCAAATGACAATCTGATAGTAGAAACTGATACCTGTGATTTGATGTTGATCTGATTTCTTCATCTTCTCTGAACCATTGTTCTTCCTTGAATTTTAAGTAGTCTTCTCTTCATCAAGTCTGGGTCTTCAAACAATACTTTTGTAAAGTATTTGCATACTCTTCCAAAAATATTCGGCTGCTAACAGATCATCAACTTCATACTCCACACTGATGAATACACATGTAACTGAAGTGTCTAATTCTCAAATCTCTACTCATCTAGATTAAGTGTGTATGTCAAATGTCAAATATTAGAAGATGCTTTCAAATCATATGTTGTAAATCTGAAATTCTGGAACCTGAGATATGAATGAGCCTTAATGAATTGATGCCAAAGATCTAAAGTTCTGAAACCAAAACCTTAGTGCTCTGATACCAAATGTTGGAAGTGTGGTAGGCCCTTAGCTCATGTCATATGTCCATGGTTCCATAGGTCCAGTATATATACAACATTAATTCTAGCAATCTTCCATATTGACAAAACATGAACATGCCACAACTTAATCATACAAATGATGAGACAAAGATAGAGAAAGAATAGACAACATGTGTAAGGTGTTACGTAAGCCATCGCTTACTCATAGTATCATATATACCAATGTTCAATGTACAATGTGGGAGCAAAACTCTCAACCACTCTATGTGATGAGAAATAGATGAATGAGTGAATGTACAATGTAACAAACATATTCAGATGTGTGGGCAGTAATCTGAATATACATGAGATGTGTGACCTTATAGGTTATAGAAGAGTGAATATGAGTGACTGAAAGAGGAAGGATCAGTATGAACGGAAATCCTCAAACTCATGTGAACACACCTTCTCAAACACCTCATAAAAATATGCATAACGCATATACGTACTGATTCTCTTGTACCTATGCCGAATAGGACTCCTCCTGATATGAACGCCACAGCCTCCATAAACTTCAAGTAGTACCTGTGTGCATAAAGAGAATATGTACCTGAATAATTTAACATAAGATGTGAATCTTATGTTAAACTCCATCCAATGTCTTTGAAGTAGCTAGACATCTTCTTGTAGAAGACAATCTTCAACCTAACATCTTCGTGTAGAAGATGATCTTCAAATATGCCATGTAGATGGTCCCATCCAATGTCTTTGAAGTAGCCAGACATCTTCTTGTAGAAGATAATCTTCAACCTAATATCTTCCCGTAGAAGACAATCTTCAAATACATCTTGTAGATAGGCGATCCTCACCATCAAGCTGCTAATGACCAAGTCTTCTTGCCATGAACAAGAGATGACCTCCTCTCCATGAGCTAGAGTGTGAGCACACCCTTCATCTTCTCCAAGAAGAATCACCAAGAAGAACTCCATAGCTGCTCCTCAACATGCTTCAAGTTAGCACCATGGCTGCCCCATGTGCTAGAAGAAACACCACCTCTACTGAGGTCCAAGCTCTAGAAAGCTTGTGTTGATCCTAGGTGAAGGATGTATACAAGTGAGCCAAGCACTTGTTTATATAGTATTTGATGATCCTTGAAAAGCTCTTGAATAAAGCACAATAAAACTACGATCGTAGCTTTTCCCTCCGTCCGCTGTTATTGCGATAACGAAATAAAGCAAGATTTTCCATTGTTGAATGCGTTGTTCGCCGTTTATGAAAAGCAAAAAGTATTTCGCTGCCGCTGCGCCTGTTGGGGATCGAACCATGGTCGCTGGGTTGGGAAGTTGATGCACTAACCACGCTGCCCGCCGCTTTTGTTGTACAAACAAGTCATAACAGGTGCTACACATGCTGTAATCTGAGAGCATGACCAACCTTTGACAAATAGGACATTGTTTCCAACAGCTCTCACCCAAATGTGTCCTAACTCCTCTGAATTCTGGAGCTCTTCAAATTCACGTGAGAAAAATTGATATCTGCCCACTTGTTACCATCAAAACAAAGCATGGCATCATAGATATTCCTCTTCCGTCGAGCAGAAGGGTTCCATGATAATGGACTTTAAGTCCTCATCACTCATATCATCTATTTCTTGAGCCACTTCCATGCATTCTTCTAGGATAAAGTCTTCCTCTAGGGGTTCTATCATAAAGATTGAATATCATATCCATCCTCATCACAATGAGGGGTCCATTCTTCATTTACTGCTATATCCATCGTAGCTAAGATCTTTTACCAACCGTGAGGCTCAAATTCCTCGTCTGGAAAGACTATCGGTGCATAAGCAAGATCTTGAAGATTTCATGGATGTCATTCCAAACCTAGAGTTCTGGCTTCTAGTTGTTCTTCTTCTTATTGTTAATATATTTAGGTAGTGATGTGTGTGAACACACTAGGACCGTCGGGGCACTTTTTTCCCTCTTTAGGAGGTTTTTTTCCCTCTGCTTGTATATATGCCTATTGCCCTAATGGGCTACTTATCTTTGTACATTCTCTAGTAATACATTCAGTATTGTGTGTTTGTGCTCCAAGCTTCTTCTTCTTCCTTGTGCTGTCTGCGTGCTACCGCAGACATCTATCTCCAACAATTGGTATCAGAGCAGGTCGTTGCTTCATCTAGGGCGCCGTCGATACTCCTCCATTTGCAGCCTCAGAATCGTACGAATTTTGGTGAGCATACTATGGGCTGAGCTCGTTTCGGCCTCCGAACGCACTATCGCAGTGCTTGTGCAAGCTATTTCATCTTTTTGTGCCAAAGGTATATACCTGTTTCTATTCACCAGTATAAGCATCTCAAAGTCTGCTACAGGTTTAACAGAACTCGTCTGGGAAATTCCGTTCAACTTTTTGAGATACAATCAATTTTCTGCATCAAGGTATTTTAGTCACCGGCCATGGCTGAAAGCAGTGATGTATTCCGTATGTTGGCTGTTGAGGATAAGTTGGATGGTACCAACTACCCATTATGGGCTTATATGATGCGACATGTATTGGTTGCAAAAGGATTGTGGAACATTGTGCAGGGTGTTGAAAGACGTCCTATTACACCTGTAACAACAGGTACTGCGAACAAAGGTGTTGGAGCTGATGAAGATGGTGTCGAAGATGATATTGTGCAGATTCTTGTTCGTGCTGCTGTTTTTGCTGCACCTACTGTAGATCAGATTCGTTGGGATGGCAGAGATGCCCAGGCACATGCATTGATAGCTTTGTCTGTCAAACGTGCCATTATTCCCCATATTCACTCTTGCAAAACAGCTAAGGATGCTTGGGATACACTTACCACATTGTACCAAGCTAGGAATGAGGTTCGTATTGATTACCTTCGAAAACAGTTAGAGAGTGAGCACATGAATGAAGTTGATTCTATGGATAGTTTCCTAACAAAGATCAAAGACTTGAAGGAACAGTTGATTTCTGCTAATGAGGTTATACCAGATAGCTCAATTGTGCAGACCTTTCTGAATGGTCTTCCTGACTCATATCAGAGTTTTGCTTCTACTCTTCGGTTGATGATGAAAGGAAATCCAAATGCCTTGTCATTTGAGGAGTTAGTCTCTGTTCTGTTGCAGGAAGATCAGTGCAGGCAGAACAGGTCCATTATGAGTGTTGTAGATCAAGCTTTCTTGGCTAGTCAGAAGGGCAAAGGAAAATGGAGCTCTTCTACTAGTAAGCAGAAATTTGCAAATGCTGCACATTCGAAGAACCAGGATAAAGATGAGAAGAAATCAGAAAAGCAGAAATTGTTTTGCAAGTACTGTAAAGGGAATGATCATATCATAAAGAACTATCCAAAACTCGCTGCAAAAGAGGCAAAGAAAAAGGAGGCTGGAATGGTTGTTGCAGAAGCCTCTACACCAAAAATAGAGTCTGCTAATCTTATGCAGGAAGAAGAATGGGTGTTTACTACTGTTTGCAGTTTTGACCCATCTTCTCATGAGCAGTGCATGTCTGCAGTGGACTCAGATGTTTGGTACTTTGATAGTGGGGTGACCAAACATATTACCTCGCAGCGCAGTTTCTTCTCTTCACTCGAGCCTGCCCCTATAGGGAATACTGTCACATGCGCCAACAACTCCTCTTATCCTGTTATGGGAGTTGGTAAGATCATTCTGACTACTGCTGATGGTAGTTCTTTCACCTTGTCAGATGCTTTATTTGTGCTAGGGATCAAGAAGAATCTGTTATCAGTTTCTGCATTAGCCAAGATTGGCTTGGTTGTGAAATTTGTTGATGATAGATGTACAGTTCATGATCTATCAAATGGCGATGTTATTATTGCTTCTGGCATTTAATGTCGTGGGTTGTATAAGCTCATAGACTATGAAAGATCTGTGAATGATTGGGCATGTGCAGTTCATGATTGTCAGGCTATGTTAGATGCAAAGCTTTGGCATGCACGCTTTGATCATCTGAATTTTGCTAGTTTGCTACGCCTGCAGAAATCTGAAATGGTGTCCTCTTTTCCCAAACTTGAGGCACCTGGAAAAGATGTTTGTGAATGCTGTATTTTGGGAAAAATGGAGCATTCATCCTTTCCAAAAGATGGTTCAGATCGGGTTACACAGAAATTGCAGCTTGTACATAGTGATGTCTATGGTCCTATGCAGACACCCTCTTTTGGAAATTACCTTTACTTCATGACTTTCATTGATGATTTTTCCAGGCATGCATGGGTATATCCACTCAAAGTAAAGTCGGAAGTGTTCATGTGCTTTAAACAGTTTTTGGTTTTGGCTGAAAATCTGTCAGCATGTAAAATGGGCACCCTCCGTTCTAATCGAGGGGGGGAATATATGTCTTCTGATTTTAATGCATTTCTCGCTGAACGTAGGAAACACCAGTGTACAGTGCCATATACACCTCAAAAGAATGGAGTTTCTGAACGAAAGAACAGGTCACTCATGGAGATGGCGAGGTGCATGGTCAAGAGTTAGGCTTTACCACATAGTTTCTGGCTTGAGGCTGTCATGTGTGCAGCATATGTACTGAACAGGTGTCCCACTAAAGCGTTGCGGTCTATCACTCCATATGAGGCTTGGCATGACCGCAAGCCATCTGTTGCTCATCTGCGTGTTTTTGGTTGTTTGGCATATGCACTAGTGCCTGAACAACATTGTAGAAAACTGGATGATAAGGCAGTAAAATGTATTTTTGTTGGGTACAATGATGAAAGTAAAGGCTATCGTCTGTATCATCCACAGACTAAACGCATTCTGGTTAGCCGTGATGTTGTCTTTATGGAAGATGATATTCAGCCATTGCTTTCATGTACTAAGGAGACATCTGTTAGCTCTAAAGACATGTATGATACTTTGATGCCTCTTTTTACAGGTGGACAGCATATATTCCTCCTCCTTTGTAAATCCCATGTTCACACCCACTCATGCACCCACCATCACACTGTGGTTCATGGTTAGTGCACTGGATACCACATCCAATGACATGGACATTTCACCACCTATCGCACCACCACTCACACCCACCATTTCACCACCACATCTCGGTTCACCAAAATTTTCTTCGGTCACCACTACATCCATCCTCCCATTCCCATTTCCCTTTCCCCCTGCATCTACATCCACACTAGCATCATCCTCACACACTACTACATTGTTATTATCACCCACCATTGACACTACATTCCATCAAATGTTTGCTTGTATGACTCAAGTTAGAGAAGAAATTGCATCTCGCGGAAGCAATTACCAGACATTGCAACATACTACTCTACAACTGCATGCAGAGTTAAATTCTTTAACCATCGAGAATGCTTCCTTGAATGCATGCAATCAGGAATTACGTGAGGCTTACCATTCCGTAGAGTTAGAATCAAAGCAAAAGAATAAAGAAGCCCTCACATTAGAAAATCTTTTACATGCTTAGATAGTACAGAACGTCACGCTCACATGCAATATAGGACTATTAAGATGCCATCGCACAACATCCAAAGAAGAGAATCAAAGGCTGCAAGAGCAGAACCACGAGAATTTTGAAGTTGCAATGGATCGAGTAGAGGAAACATTAAATCCCAACAGATTCAAAGCAGTCCCCTCTGAAACAATGCAAGTATTATTGGAAGATCACGCACGGCTACTCAAAGACTATGACAAAATCAATGAAGAATATCAAAAGCTATAAGAAGATCATAAAGCCTTACTATTGAAGGAACCTGCACAGCACCAACCAATTCTTGAAGTCACGCCCCCGAAAATACTAGATGAACTCACTACTTTATGGGCACATGTACTTGATCTTCAAGCATAGATTACAGCTCAATGAGAGCCTCTGAGGCCAAATTCTCCACCAGAGATTCCTGTTGAAGAAGAAACAATTTCTTCACCAGCGGAGGAAACATACGAAGAGGCTTATGAACCACAACCTATCCCAGGTGGATGTGTCTGTTGATATATTTAGGTAGTGATGTGTGTGAACACTCTAGGACCGTTGGGGCACTTTTTTCCCTCTTTAGGAGGTTTTTTCCCCCGGCTAGTATATATGCCTATTGCCCTAATGGGCTGCATATCTTTGTACATTCTCTAGTAATACATTCAGTATTGTGTGTTGTGCTCCAAGCTTCTTCTTATTCCTTGTGATGTTCACGTGCTTTTGCAGACGTCTAACAATTGGTATCAGAGCAGGTCGTCGCTTCATCTAGGGCGCCATCAACACTCCTCTAGTTGCAGTCTCAGAATCGCATGAATTTTGGTAAGCATACTCATCGTGTTTTCGAGATCAAAACAACTTTGCTCTGTGGTGCCGAAATCGCAATTTGAGCTCGTTTCGGCCTCCGAACGCACTATCATAGCTCTTGTGCAGGCTATTTCATCTTTTTGTGCCAAAGGTATATACTAATTTCTGTTCGCGAATATAAGCATCTCGAAGTCTGCTACAGGTCTAGCAGAATTGGTAAGGGCAGTTCTATTTAACTTTTTGGGATACAATCAATTTTCTGCATCAAGGTATTTTAGTCACCGGCCATGGCTAAAAGCACTGATGTATTCCGTATGTTGGCTGTTGAGGATAAGTTGGATGGTACCAACTACCCGTTATGGGCTTATATGATGCGACATGTGTTGGTTGCAAAAGGACTGTGGAACATTGTGCACGGTGTCAAAAAACGTCCTATCACACTTGCAACTGTTACAACTGCAGGTACTGAAGCTGATGCAGAAGGTGTCAAAGCTGATGATATTCTCCATATTCTTGTTCGTGCTGCGGTTTTTACTGTCCCTTTTATAGAGAAGATTTGTTGGGATGGCAGAGATGCCCAGGCACATGCATTGATAGCTTTGTCTGTCAAACGTGCCATTATTCCTCACATTCGCTCTTGCAGAACAGCTAAGGATGCTTGGGATACACTTACCACATTGTACCAAGCTAGGAATGAGGCTCGTGTTGCTTACCTCCGAAAACAGTTGGAGAGTGAGCACATGAATGAAGGTGATTCTATGGACAGTTTCCTAACGAAGATCAAAGACTTGAAGGAACAATTGATTTTTGCTGATGAGGTTATACAAGATAGCTCACTTGTGCAGACCGTTCTGAATGGTCGCTTCTACTCTTTGGTTGATGATGAAAGGCAATCCAAATTCCTTATCATTTGAGGAGTTAGTCTCTGTTTTGTTGCAGGAAGATCAGTCCAAGCAGAATAGGTCCATTATGCGAGTTGCAGATCAATCTTTCCTGGCTAGTCAGAAGGGCAAAGGAAAATGGAGCTCTTCAACTAGTAAGCAGAAATATGCTAATTTTGCATATTCGAAGAAGGAAGAGAAAGATGAGAAGAAATCAAAAAAGCAGAAATTGTTTTGTAAGTATTGTAAAAGGAATGATCATATCATAAAGAATTGTCCAAAATTGGCTGCTAAAGAGGCAAAGAAGAAAGAGGTTGGAATGGTTGTTGTAGAGGCCTCTACACCAAAAATAGAGTCTGCTAATCTTGTGTAGGAAGAAGAATGGGTGTTTACTACTGTCTGCAGTTTTGACCCATCTTCTCATGAGCAGTGCATGTCTACAATAGGCTCAGATGTTTGGTATTTTGAATGTGGGGCAACCAAACATATTACCTCGCAGTGTAGTTTCTTCTCTTCACTCGAGCCTGCCCCTATAGGGAATACTGTTACAGGCGCCAACAACTCCTCTTATCCTGTTATGGGAGTTGGTAAGATCATTTTGACTACTACTGATGGTAGTTCTTTCACTTTGTCAGATGCTTTATTTGAGCCAGGGATCAAGAAGAACCTGTTATCAGTTTCTACAATAGCCAAGATTGGCTTGGTTGTGAAATTTGTTGATGAGAGGTGTATAGTTCATGATCTATCAAATGGCGATGTGATTATTATTTCTGGCATTTTATGTAGTGGGCTGTATAAGCTCATAGACTATGAAAGATCTGTAAATGATTTTGCGTGTGCAGTAAATGATTCTTAGGCTATGTTAGATGCAAAGCTTTGGCATGCATGCTTTGGTCATCTGAATTTTGCTAGTTTGCTATGCCTACAGAAATCTGAAATGGCGTCCTCTTTGCCCAAACTTGAGGCACCTGGAAAACATGTTTGTGAAGGATGTATTTTGGGCAAAATGCAGCGTTCGTCCTTTCCAAAAGATGGTTCAGTTCGGGCTACTCAGAAATTGCAGCTTGTACATAGTGATATCTGTGGTCCTATGCATACACTTGGGAATTATCTTTACTTCATGACTTTCATTAATGATTTTTCCAAGCATGCATGGGTATATCCATTGAAGGCAAAGTCCGAAGTGTTCATGTGCTTCAAACAGTTTTTGGTTTTGGCTAAAAATCTGTCAGCATACTAAATGGGCACCCTCCGTTTTGATCGAGGGGGGGAATATATGTCTTCTAATTTTAATACATTTCTGGCTGAGCGTGGGATAAAACACTAGTGTACAATGTCGTATACACTTCAATAGAATGGAGTTTCCAAACGAAAGAACAGGTCACTCATGGAGATGGCGAGGTGTATGGTCAAGAGTCAGGCTTTACCACATAGTTTCTGGCTTGAGGCTGTCATGTGTGCAGCATATGTACTTAACAGGTGTCCCACTAAAGCGCTGCAGTCTATCACTCCATATGAGGCTTGGCATGACCGCAAGCCATCTGTTGCTCATCTGTGTGTTTTTGGTTGTTTGGCATATGCATTAGTGCTTGACCAACATCGTAGAAAATTGGATGATAAAGCAGAAAACTTTTGTTGGGTACAGTTCTGAAAGTAAAGGCTATCGTCTGTATCATCCACAGACTAAACACATTCTGGTTAGCCGTGATGTTTTTGTGGAAGATGCTATTCAGCCATTGCTTTCATGTACTAAGGAGACATCTGTTAGCTCCAAAGACATGTATGATACTTTGATGCCTCTTTTTACAGGTGGACAGTCTAGTGCTGGTCCTAATGAGGCAACTTCTTAGCCTTTGCAGGTTTCATGTGATGATGCAGATAATTCCATTTTTGATGCAGATGTACATGATGCACTTATTGATGAGAGAGCTGATATTGAGCAGGCAAGAACTATGCCAAAATGGTTGGTGCAAACCTTGCCTGATAGCAAATTAGATGCACCTCTGACATATCGTACTCGATCAGGCTATCATAGTGCCTCTTTTGCATTAGATTGCTATGCTATGGCTGCATCTAGTCTCTGTGATGAGAATGAGCCTGTTTCGTTTGATGAAGCACAAAATTCAGAAAATTGGATGGCTGCTATGCAATCTGAATATGATGCAATAATCAAGAATGGTACTTGGTCTTTATGTGACTTGCCTCCTGGAAAGAAGGCCATTGGCACTAAGTGGGTATACAAGCTGAAGCATAAACCTGATGGTACAATTGATAGGTATAAGGCTAGGCTTGTTGCAAAGGGTTATGCGTAGGAAAGAGGCATTGATTTTGATAAGACCTTTGCACCTACATGCTGTATGACTATTGTTTGGAGCATTTGTGCACTTGCAACCCATCATGGTTGGAATGTACATCAGTTGGACATTAAAACTGCATTTCTAAATGGTGACTTGCATGAAGAAGTTATGTTTTTCAGCCCCGTGGCTTTGTGTAGAAAGGGCATGAAAACTAGGTGTGCAGGTTAAAGAAGGCATTATATGGTTTAAAGCAAGCACCACGTGCTTGGTATGAGAAGATACATGCCTATCTGATTGCACATGGTTTTGAGAACAGTCCAACTGAAAGCACCTTATATGTTAAGCGTGCTAATGATGTGCTTCTGATCATTGTTGTCTATGTTGATGACATGTTGCTCACTGGACCTATTGAGAAGCACATTGCTTATTTTAAGCCTGATTTGCATGCCTCATTTGAGATGTCTGGTTTGGGGCATTTGCATCACTATTTGGGCATTCAATTTATGCAAGTTGATGGTGGAATGGCTTTGTGTCAAACGAAATATATTGACACATTATTGCAGTGTTTTGGCCTTGAAGATTGTAAGCCTATTGCCACTCCTATGGAGACAGGTTTACGATTGAGTCTTCATGATAATGAAGATGCATTTGATGTTGTCCTCTATCAGCAGGTTGTTGGATGCTTGATTTACTTATGCATTACTAGGCTAGATATTCATTTTGTTGTCTCACAGATGAGCAGGTTTATGCATTGCCCAGGTGTCAAGCATTGGCAGGCAGTTAAGCGCATCTTTCGCTACTTGAGTGGTACTCGGCTACTTGGGTTGTTTTATCCCAAGAGGGGATCACTACCGCCAGATTTGCATGCTTTTTCTGACTCAAACTGGGCTGGTTGCTATGACACTCGTGTGTCCACTAGTGGCTTTTGCTTCATGCTTGGTAGCTCATGTATATCTTGGTTGAGCAAGAAGCAGCCTATTGTGGCCACTTCCACTTGTGAGGCTGAGTATAGGGCAGCTTTCATAGCTACTGTTGAGTGTGTGTGGCTCAGACACCTTATGGCTGATTTGGGTGTTGGTCAGTCTTCTGCCACTAGCATCTTCAATGACAGTCAGAGCGCATTGGTAGTTGTGAGGAACCCTGTGTTCCATGCTCACTAAGTACATTAAGGTGCATTATCATTATGTCAGGGAGAGGTTCTCTGCTGGGGAGATCAGCTTGGCATATGTGCCCACGCAGGAGAACATTGCAGACCTTTTCACGAAGGCTCTGCCTAGGGAGAAGTTTGAAGCTTTCCGCAACGCTTTGGGCTTACTTCCTTTTGTGGAGTGATTTCCACATAGCTTGGCACTTCCTTATACATGAGTGCCAGCTACTTGTTCATGGCATCACTCCCAAGGGGGATTTGTTGATATATTTAGGTAGTGATGTGTGTGAACACTCTAGGACCGCCGGGGCGCTTTCTTCCCTCTTTAGGAGGTTTTTTTCCCTCGGCTTGTATATACGCCTATTGCCCTAATGGGCTACTTATCTTTGTAAATTCTGTAGTAATACAGGTATGCCAAAGAAATGTCATAGTGCTTCAGAGTTCTTAGCGAACCTCCAAGAAAATCTAGAAATAGCTAAATCCAAGATGCAACAAGCAGCTGATAAGGCAAAAGAGTATGCTAACAGGGAAAGATCTCCTAGAGTGTTTGAGGAAGGAGAGAGAGTTTTTCTTCAGGTGCTAGCTAGATCTACTTCACTATCCACAGGGAAGTGTAGGAAGCTTCTACCAAGGTTTTGTGGACCTTCAAAGATAGTAAAGAAGCTTAGTGATTTTGCATACTAATTAGAGCTTCCTCCAAATTGCAGAGTCCATCCAATGTTTCATGTCAATAAACTTAGAAAGTATATTTCTAGGGAGGATAATCTAGTAGAGGGTATTGCTTCTTTGCAGGAAAGTGATAGCACATATCATTCTCCAGATATGATACTAGATTGGAGACAGAAGCAATTGAGAAACTGTGTCATCCAAGAGTATCTAGTAGCCAGGAGAGGATTACCGCTTACTAACTCTACTTGGGAATTAGAAGCTATGGTTCCCAAGTACTTTCCCTCATTTATCATTGAGGACCATGATCTTTAGAAGGGGGAGAGAGTATCAGACATTGGTCCACAGGGACCACTCCATGTGTGAGTGGGACAAGGGCCAACCATAGCCAAGGTCCCAATCTTGGGGGATATCCTAAGGTATTCAATGGTAATGGGGATGAGTGTTGCATGATGGCCATATGGCCGCACTAGACCATTCCAGATCATTACTATTTTGAATGCAAGAGGATATATTGGATAGGAGGAGATGAGACACACATCATTCACTAGCTTTGCATCATACTCCTAGTTGGTAGGTCATGAGTTCAATTCCTATATTTGGTATTAGAGCCCAAGAAATAGGCTTCGGCAAGGTGGAAGGTGTGGCACAATACGACACAACACGTTGTAGGGTACACCATGGCCCTTTAAAAGATTAGACTTAATCTCCCAATCCGTAGGTCAGATTTAGACATCTAAGATAACATTGGAAATCTCTCAGAATGAGTGTTCCAATCAAAGAACTAGATTGAGGATCCGAGATACCTAGCATGGGTGAGAACTTGGTTCAAGATACTGACATTGAGAACAAGGGGCTCAATAGATCAAAGTTGCAAACAAAGGCAAGTTTAGAGGCAAGTGGCCAAGAAGCCAAAAGGCAAGGTTCAAGAGACCAAGGTTGAGAGCAAGGGTTCAAGAGAGCAAGGGTTGAAGAGAGCAAGGGTTGAAGAGAGCAAGGGTTCAAGAGACCAAGGTTGAGAACAAGAACAATCAAGAGACTATGCATGGGTGAGGAAATCAATTCAAAGGGGACATCAACGATTGATCATTAAGGAAAATTATCTCTAGAAGGGGAAGAGAGTAGTAGACTCAACAAATGACAACAGGACATGGTTGAACCACACCCTAAGAGGAAGGAGTAGGAACTAATCCTCAACCATGGCTTTTGGGGCAAGTGGTTAACCCATCATACTCCTAGCACGTAGGTAGGGCATGACTTCAATTCCCATATTATACATATATATACATAAACATACATATTCATTATACATATATAAACATACCCGCACACACATAGACACACACACACACATACATACATACATACATACATACATACATACATACATACATACATACATACATACATACATACACACATACATACATACATACATACACACACACACACACACACACACACACACATATATATATATATATATATATATATATATATATATATATATATATATATATATATATATATATATATATATATATATGTGTGTGTGTGTGTGTGTGTGTGTGTGTGTGTATATGTATATGTATATGTGTGTGTGTGTGTATGTATGTATGTATGTATGTATGTATGTATGTATGTATGTATGTATGTATGTATGTATGTATGTATGTATGTATGTATGTATGTATGTATGTATGTATGTATGTATATATATATATATATATATATATATATATATATATATATATATATATATATATATATCCGTGTGTGTATGTATACGTATATATATATATATATCCGTGTGTGTATGTATACATATACATATGTATACGTATACATATATGTATATGTATAAGTATATGCATATGCACATGCATATGTATATGCATATGCATATGTATATGCATATGCATATGCGCATGCATATGCATATGCATATGTATATGTATATCTATATGTATTGTATATGTATATGTATATGTATATGTATATGTATATGTATATGTATATGTATATGTATATGTATATGTATATGTATATGTATATGTATATGTATATGTATATGTATATGTATATGTATATGTATATGTATATGTATATGTATATGTATATGTATATGTATATGTATATGTATATGTATATGTATATGTATATGTATATGTATATGTATATGTATATGTATATGTATATGTATATGTATATGTATATGTGTAGCTCAAGCGTAAGCACCACCTCCTTTACTTGTCAATCTGCGGAGACGTGAGGACCGGTATGAAGACCACGAGCGCGTGACGGCACAAGTGCGTGAGTGAAAGCACACAAACATGCACACACATACACACACACGCGCACAAGGTAAGATCAAGAGAGGAACAATGGAAAGCTTCGATTGCAAAAGAGTTCTCATACAAAAGCTCTATTCTCTAACAAGCTAACCCCAAAAATGAGCTCTCTAGCTCTTTTTATAGTTTTTTGACTAGTTTTGGCCCTGTCAAGACCTAGTGTTCGACCTAGTTAAAAATTAGGTTCCAAGGCTTATTTGAGGGCTCAAACGAAGTCTAAAAATTATGAAAATTGGTAGGATGATAGTTCTAATACTCCTCAAGCTCAAGGACTCCTCGGCTTGAACAAAATGGAGTTAAAAAAATAGAAAATGGCATTTACAATGGTTTTTAGTGATGAAAATCACTATTTTTGTAGGGGATTCTTATGAAAATTTGACATACACTTCTTGGAGCTCCCTACTTGCTCTCTCTTCTTCTATGTCCACTTCTTTGATGTGCTTCCATGTTTTATGCTTGACCTTGAGTTCCAACACTCCCCCCCCCTCTCAAGTTTGTCGTCCCTGACATACCCTTGTTGTAATGGTTGTTCCAAGTAGTGCTTTGAGAGGTAGTGTCCATTCGATAGGAACTGGAGCCGTCGCTCTTCCAAATGTAGTAGGGTTGGTTGTCGGGTTCTTCATTTGTCACTACGAGTCTTTTCAATTTGTAGTCCTTTGGTATGTGCTTCGTCGTTAAATGCCAGCACGATTGTGTCGTTGTGAGTCTCCGTTGATGTCCTCTAGATCTTCCAAAATTGATGGTCATAGTAGTCATGCCAAGTACTCATAACCCATAACGGATGATGGGTAAGTGTGTTCGTGCATGGGTTGAGGAAAATATGTGCCTTGTGCATGGCCTTGTAATGTAGCCCTATGCATGCTTACGTGGAAAATGCATCGGAAGAAGTATGGTGCAAAAATTGGGGTCTTGAGCTAAGTGCTCAAGGGTATGCCGACGAAGAGGTTTCCTAAGCTATCATGGTTATGGTGTTTCCAGAGTAAGGATACTTACCATGGAGAAGGTCGATTGATGTTCATCTCTTCGTGTTGTACACTCGGCCTTTGGGATGGAACATTGTTGATGAATGTCCATGTTGATGGTCCACTGATGAGATCTTTTGAGTGGTTGATCCTCTCTCCTCTTTTCAAAGCAACATTTGCCAAATACTGAGAATTGAATTTATTTATATTCCTTGGCAAACAACATTGGGTAACTACACCAAGCTTAGTTTCACATATTCTCTTTAGCTCACCATACGCAGGAGTCTTCTCCTCCAGAACTACCCTTTGCAGATATCTCCTTGGATGCTCTCATACATGAAGTAGTTAAGCATCACTCAAGTTGCGGACCTTCAAGCTCTTCATTCCTACCATGGTAAGAGAAAATCATAGTTGTAGATGCCATGTTCATGCCAAGTGCTTGCCATCTACCAGATAAGGCAGCAATAATATCATCTGCTAGCCGAGACACACTTCTATCCAAATTGATAAATGCCTAGTAATCAACAATTCCACCTTCAACTGAGCATGACTCATTCATGTTTCATAAGCCAAACCTAGGAACAAGCTCTCTCTCGCTTTTCTTCTTTCTTTCTTTCTTTCTTTTTTTTTTTCTTTTTTTTTTGTTTTTGAGGAGCAATGTCACAAAACAAGAAGATAGACGTTAGTATCAATAAAACTAGTTGACCTGTGTCCATGTGCTCTTGTGCCTGGGATTCTCAAATGTGTCTATGCACGGCCATGTAATAGGGCCCTATATCAATGTATACTTTGGAAGTGCATGCCCTGAATGGTGCAAAAGACAGGGTTGTGCAAGAAGCACATGATTGTCGCTCGTCGAGGCTTTTGATGTTACTTGTAGTTGTTGATGCCGGCTTTGGTGGAGGTATCCATTGGATCTCGAAATGATGTGTTCCTCCTTATTGGGGTCCATTTTAGAACAATATTTGGCACTGTAGAGATTACATCAGGCGTCTTCCTCTTTGGATGCTTTCTGAACTGTGGTATCCAGTGTGGTTGGCACTTTGGTTCGGTGGAGGCTACTTGTACTTTTGGCTTCCAAACCCATATCCTTTTTGCACGTCTTCCTACTATTGTTGAAGAGCTGATTTGATCTTCTTTCGGTCTTTGTACGTGGTTCTTACCCTTTTCTCTTTTTGGCTTCTTTGTTGAGACCTTTCGCATGTGGGAGAACATAGGTTGTTGTGGATGTAAGAGCTTCTTAGGTACCCACATCTGTAATCGCCCTTGTTGAGTCGCAGCAAATTTCTTAGGCACCCAAACTTGTCGAATATCTTGTGGTTGAGTTTGTCGTAGCTTCTGCATTCGTCTTCTGGCCCGGTGGGAGTCCCTAGAGGGGAATTGTGGGGTTAAGGCCGGTGGTTGCTCTCCTTTTTGTACCCAGATCTGCTTCATGCTCGATACTAATTTCCTTTGGAAATCTCGCTGTCTATTTGATATAGCAGTTGTTCTGTTCGGTTGTGCTTGCTTTGAAGGTTGAGTTGTAGTGGCGGCATTAGTCCTTGCCCCAGAGGAGGAGTCCGCTTGTCTTTGAGCCTGTTCTTCCATGATTGAGTTCTCCTGCGACATAGAGCTTTTGACACATACAACATCTCTTTTGCTAAGATTAGTCCTAGGATAACTACAAGATGTGACATCTGGATTTGTGAGCATGCCATTTTCTAGTTCTAATGTAAAGCATTGTCCCTGGACCCAAACTTGAAGAAGTTGACTTCTTAGGTTCAAGTTGACTGCATTGTCATAAATCCAATCTTGTCCTAAGACAAGTGGTCCTGTAAGGTTCTCATCTTGACACACTAGCACTTTGACTTTCATTGGAACATCTTGAAGGTAGATGGGAAGTTCCACCTCGCCCAAACAAGGGGTTTCCACACCTCCCAATCATATGAGATAAGCTTCTATGGGATTGATGTTCAATTGCAAGTCTTGGCAGTAGGAAAGTCTAACTTCACTACTTGCTGCCCCTGAGTCAATCAATGCTTTCACATTCCTTGCACCCTTTCCTTGTCCTATCTCTATGGTCACGAATGGATGTCGGTCAATGACTTGAGAAGTCGCAATGCCTGATTTTTGGCACATATCCATGTGATATTTTGGAGCTTTTGAGTTGACATCGAGGCCTAGTCGCCTTAACTTATTTCGCCTTATGCGCTCTCTAGCCTCTGCTCGTGCTTCTTCCCTCACCTTTAACTCCTCTTCTTTTCGCTTCTTAGCAGTGTTGAGTCTCGTAAGCAAATCCTCAGTAAGAGGTTCTTGATATAGCTTGACTCTACAACCACTAATATAGTTTGGCAAGATATCACCTTCTAAAGTAGCCAATTGAACCGCGCATCTAGTGGAAATTCTGTTAATGATCATGGGTCCATATCCTCGTTTTTCCAACTTACGGGCATGTTGTTTTAGTGTGTAAACCAACACTAGATCTCCCTCTTTCAGTCCCTTATCCTTAATGTGTGCATCGAAGTATGCCTTTTGCCTTTTCTTTGCAGCGTAGATGCCTGCTGCCACTCGTAGCCTCGTCTCACCTAAGTGTTCTAGATCAAAGATCCTGGAGGACAACTCATGTCCATTCAACTCATGCTCTTGTGCTACCTTTAAGGCTGGGATGAGGAAGTCCAATGGTAGAACAACATTCTGCCCGAAGACCATCTGAAATGGGGTGGCATTCGGTACCGTTTTATAGGCAACTCGATAAGCCCAAACAACATGATGAAGCTGTTTATCCCAATCAGAGCGTTTATTATTTACCAGTTTTGTCAATATGTTACAGAGGATCTTATTGATGCTCTCGACTTGTCCATTAGCTTGTGGGTGATAAGGGGCAGACTTCGTATGTATCACCAAGAATTCTTGGAGAAGATTTTCAATGACCTCATTCAAGAAGTGTGTGCCTCTATCGCTAACTAGCTCTATTGGTAGCCCATATCTCGTGAACACATTCTCGAATAAGAACTTAGCCATAGTCTGAGCATCATTCTTTCTTGTGGCTTTGACTTCTACCCACTTTATAAGGTAATCAGTGGCTACAATAATGTACTCTGCATGGGAGTTTTGAGCTGGGGGGTTAATAGGACCTATGAAGTCTATACCCCACTTTGAAAATGCACATCCTCCCATCATTGGTCTCAAAGGCATCTCATCTTTTCTAACTGGATATTGTGCCCGTTGGCATGTGTCGCATTTCTTCACATAGGTATGTGCATCCATATGAAGAGTTGGCCACCAAAGTCCTGAGAAAAGAATGGTCTTGATTACTCGGTCAGGACCAAAATGTCCACCTACAACACTACTATGTGCAGTCTCTAAGACTTTCAGATAGTCTGATTCATGAACGCACAGTCTTAAGTAACCATCTTTGCCTCTTCGATATAGGGTGTCTCCTACCAAGGCATAGCCTTGAGCCTCTTGCTCCATGCTTCGTCTTCTTGCTAGACTAGCCTCTTTGGGTAACCTTCCCGACCTCATAAACTCTACCAATGGAGCACTCCAATCTGGAATTAATGACACTTGATAAAGGGTCGCATGCTCCACTGGGGGTCTCTCTCTGCACATTGGACAATTCTTAATCCACTCATGTATTTCTTTGTCCATGCTAGGCCAATACACTCCTAAACGCTTTAGATTCTGCAATGTTCGTTGTTTAGAATAGTGATTTCCTAGCAATCCTTCATGAGCTTGCTGCAACCAACTACTATGTTCATCATCCTCGACACAACAAGCTAATACACCCTCATTATCTTGTTTGTACATGCTTCTTGCCAATATGTGATATTTTTGTGATTTTATAATTTCTTCTTGTGATGTTTTAACATCTTTATTTGCGGGTCCGAAGGTTAGGACTGGTACCAACTTATTTGCCCATTTAGGAACAACTTCTAAATTGAACAGATAAGCGTCAGGTAGTTCATCAGACACTCCTTGCGGTGACTCTCCTGAAGTGATGCGAGAAAGGTGATCTGCCCGAAGGTGGGTTCTACCTTTTCTGACAACAACTTCAAAGTCATATTCCATTAGTAAGAGGAACCATCTTACTAAGCGTCCAGTATTGCAAGGTTTATTGACCAAATATAACAAAGCTTGATGATCGGTGAAAAACTTAAACTTGTTGGCCAATAAATAGTCTCTAAACTTCTTCACAGCATATACCATGCCTAAGCCCTCTCGCTCAGTTGTGGTATAGTTTCGTTCAGCTGCGGTGAGCTCTCTACTAGCATATGCTATGGGCAAATCTAAGTTTCCTTCACCTGTGGGTTGTGCTAGCATACATCCTATGGCATGATTGGATGCATCCACATGGACATGGAATGGTTTATTCCAATCAGGAGTGGTCAGTATTGGTGCAGTGCACAAACGTTTCTTCAGTTCATTAAAAGAATTCTCGCATTCGTTGTTCCACTCAAAATTTGTCAACAAACCATAAAGAGGTTTAGCTATGATCGCATACATGTGGATAAACCTACGGTAATATCCACAATGGCCCATAAAGGCTTGTACCTCTTTAACATTCATTGGCCTTGGCAGCTCCGCTATGGCTCGTACCTTATCTTCATATGTTGAGATTCCGTTCTTAGAAACAATATGACCTAAGATTTTACCTTGACACACCATGAACACACACTTTTCTGGGTTCAGACACACTCGATATTCTCTACACTTGTTGAAGATTTGTCTGAGCTCAGGGATGTGAAATCTTCTTTCTTGGGAATGAGCACATAAATCATCCACATACACTTCTAAGCTCTTTCGCAGGAACTCTTTGAAGACATGACACATGAGCCTTTGGAATGTTGCAGGTGCATTGGTGAGCCCAAATGGCATCACACGAAATGCAAAGATTCCCCATTCTGTGGCAAAAGCTGTTTTGTGTTGATCTTCTGGGGCAATGGCTACTTGATTGTAACCCGAAAATCCATCAAGGAAGCTATAAACTTCCTTGCCTGCAACATGCTCCAATAGGTGTTCCGTGATTGGAAGCAGATAACTATCTCTGATCGTAGCGGCATTAACTTTTTTAAGGTTAATACACACTCGCAACTTCCCGTTCTTCTTGGGCACCACTACGATGGGGGACACCCATTCAGTATGCTCAATCTCATAGATGAATCCAGCTTCAATCAGCCTATCAATTTCTTCTTTTATTTTGGCTGCATATGTATCATTATATGTGTAGGGCTTTTGTTTGGTGGGCTTGGCATCAGCAGTCATGGGGATAGTATGAGAGAAAATTCTTGGATCTACCCCTTTCAAGTCTCTATTGTGCCACGCAAACACATCCCTATATTCCCTTAATAGAGCTACGAGCTCCATTTCTTCTCTTGCACTTAGGTCATCTCCTATATATGTGCATCTCTCTTCGTTCTCTTCAATGGTCACTACAATTTTCTTGGTCTTTTCTTTATTATCATATGATTCTCCTATGATGGCCTCTCTCTTAGGCATTCGTACCAAAATTTTGCGGTCGTCAACTTCATATTTCTTGAAGTTTTCTGGTACTTCAAACAATGATTCCTCCTCTTCTTGTTTCACTACTTTTCTTTTCTTTTTCTTTTGGCTGCTCTCACTTCCCTCCTTTGAATTTACCGTTTTAATACTTGTGAGAGGTTCTTCTTCTTTCTGGGTGAACACTCCTATATCTTCTAGATAGTGCTGCTCTGAGTTAAAGCAACTATCCATCACAATGGACTCTATATCATCATCATTCTCTTCTTCTTCTATGACATCGCTAGGGTCACATTCTTCTAGCAAGGGCTGACACATGAACACTGAGATATCATAACCCTCCTCATCACAATGAGGTGTCCACTGTTCCTCATTGACAACAATGTCCATGGTGGCTAAGATTTTTGACCAGCCATGAGGCTCAAATTCCTCATCTGGAAAGATCATCGGTGTGTAGGCTGGGTCTCTAACGGGTCTATCTCTTGGCGAAGTTCCTTCTTCTCTTGCCTTTAATCATTTTTCCTCTTCCTCTGTGACCTTGCACATCCACAAATGAGTATCTTCATGTAGCCATGATGGATCAGGTGAACTTTCAGAATGCATAGAGATAGAATCTTCTTTCACTTTGTGGATAGGATTGCACTGTAGGGGTGGTACATCTCTGAAGGTGTAATCCTTCAAATTGACCTTGGTGGTGACCCCTAAGTGTTGTAAGTACAAGGAGTTGTTCCCCAATCCTGTACTATTTGCAATTGTCATAGGAAGGGTCTTCCTAGGATCATCTCATAGACATTATTTTTCTCAAAGTCACATATAGCAAATGTGTGCTCAAACTCTACACCACAAGTGGTTAGAGTTATCCATTCTAGCAATCCTAGAGGCCTTTCAAAATGTCCATCGGCCATTTGAAGCTTCATTCTAGTTGGTCTTAATGTGGGTTTGCCCCATTGCTTCCACAAGGAGGTGGTCGCAATAGCAACACCAGCACCTTAATTTATGATTGCTTTGGTTGTGTAACCTTGGTAGGTGATTGGAAGATAAGTATTACCTTCTTCACCCTCACACATGTCTCCTATTTTATCGAGAGGTATCTCTGGAACTTTTTGCTTAGAGCATGTTTTTGGCATATTGGAATCTAGTTATGGGACCTGATCCTTCACATGGTTCCATAGCTCGGGTTTTGCTTTAAGCAGCTCTTCTACAGTGAGATGATATTGAACCTTAGTGTTCTTCACGACATCAGTGTTCCTTGGGACCACTGAGTCTTCATGTCTTACCAGTATTGTGGGAGCTCTGATCTGAAGAGATTCAGATTCCCATGGGCCTGAAAATTGAAGCAGTTCTTCTAAGGTATTACATTCAAAATCTAATCCTTTGTCTTCTTGTTGTTCTGCTTCATCTCCGTAAATAGATGGAATGCCTTGGGGAAATTGATCATGAAGATCATCAATCTCACGAATAGGAGGGGAATTACCCTTCTCCTTGGCCCATTTCTCCTCTTGTATTTCCCGCAAGAACTCTTGAGAGTACTGTTGAATTGAAGGAGGTATTCTAGCATCCGTGGAATTAGCAACATATGCTCCCATTGGTGGTGAGCTTCCCCTTTCAATAACTGGTTGAGCCTGTGGAGGTAAAGAAACTTGTGGTTTGTTTACCAACTGCTCTAATCTTTCTAGTAAGCCCTGGAAATGCAAATCCGGTTTGACAGAGTTTGTCTGATTGAACTTTTGACTAGTCTCGAGTATAGCTTGAGCTTGTTCTACCATTTTCATGCACATTCTCATCCGTTCAATTTCTAAGTCCGCTCTAGGGTAACTCTTGTCTAGATTTGCAGCTGTTGGCCCTTCTTGAAGTCGAGCCTGGTAGGCCTTGAACATCATGTCCAAGCCTTCTGGGGTTGGATCTGCCAGAACAGACCCTGGTTGTGGTCTATGTACAATGGGTGGTGGGGTGGGATGAGGTGGAGTAGATGGAGTTTCAGCATGTGAGGGGTTTTGAGATGCAATGTCATCTATTTTTGTTTTCGCTTCTTTCAGGCTTTCTTCTAGTTTCGATAACTTTTTATTACACTTGCGATTGGCCTTCTCTCTCGTATCTTTCCATGTTCTTGTTTTCCTCTTACTAGGTTCTCCCGATTCACTCGACTCCGATTGCTCTGTTGGTTTATCCTGTTTTAAGGCTTGTGCTCTAGTGACAGCTTGTATAGGAGCCACATTACTGCAACTTGAACTTGAATTTGCCACTAAGCCTACCACATTAATAGGTGTAATCTTGGGTGCACTAGAGGTGTTCTTGGACAATCTCTGGGGAGATGGTCTTTGCCACAATCAGGACAAAAAGCTTGTATTGTGATAGCATGTCCTTGACTCGGGGATGGTGGATGGGGACAATCACGAAGGAAATGGTCACCCTGACATCTGAAACATGGTCCTCTAGGGGCTTGTGGTCTTACTTGTCTCAATTGGGGCCTAGTGTTAGCATTTGTGTACATGACATTGGAGTATTCAGGCTCCCAATTTTGTTCCATAGGTGGTGCCTCATATTGATACGGATAAATCTCACTATGTTCAGGTGACTCTGTGTAATAAGCATGTGGACTACCTTCATGGGAGTAGTCTGAACTATGAGCATGAGAGTCATTCTCTGAGATCAGTGGGGTCACTGGCACGAATGCTCTATTAAGGTTCTCTTCTGCCACTGCATACTTAACTGGAATTGCATTCACAGGACCTGGTGGTTGGTTTCCCAAGACTGGTTGTGGCCTATATGGTGCCTGATATTGCTGTTGTGGTCTATAATATGGTTGTTGGTATTGGTTCTGATACCTACCTTATGGGTAAGGTTGCTGATAATTCTATCTAACAGCCTGCCTATTGTAGGGACAATCTTGAGTCGTATGGTTTGTGTACTTCCTTTCAATAGTGCAGTATGGGGTATTCCTTTCTCTCATGTTCTGGTTGTGCATTGGGCATACATTAGCCATGTGGTCGCCTCCGCAAGTATAACACTGATTCAATGGGGTGACTCTCAGTGTTTGTCTATTTTGGACTCCCAGCTTCTTGGCAACTTGCTCAGCTATCTCCTCTATTTCCGTGGAGATTTTCGAAGTATGACTAGTAAAACTATCAGAATCCTTATAGAGTTTGGACAATCCTAATTCCTCTCTCAAGTTATCTTCTATGTCAATGCACGTCTGCACACACTCTTCTATGGATTTAGGCTCTTTCAAGTACACATATGATCTTAACTTAGTGCTTAGTAAGCCATCTAAAAACAAAGCCACTTGTTTGGCTGGTGTGGGTAACTCTGGAGCAGGGCATCTCTCTAGATACTGTCTGAACCTTCTACGTGCTAGCCGCACTGTTTCTTGGGGTGTCTGCTTGAAGCTATGGATCAAATATGATGTGTTATGCCTGATACCACTCTTGGAAAATTCTACAATGAATTCGTCTAGCAGTTGACCTATATCGCGATAGTTGCGACTACGTAGTGGTTGAAACCAAGCCAAGGTAGTGCCCTTAAGAGTCAAACCAAATGCCTCGTACTGGGTGAACAAGTCCTCAACCTGCTCAGCTCTTAACACTTGTTTGAACTCGGCCACGTGATCATAAGGATCTCCTGTCCCATCGAAGTAATTCTTCATTGCCTTGATCACTTGAGTGGGTCTAAGGGTTCTTGGGTGCTCTCGGGGTCTAGGCAATGGAAAATCATGTTCATCTCTGTGTTGCCTATGTGCTTGATGTCTCTCTCTTTCAGGTCTTTCATTTTCAAATCTTGACCTATTCTCGCCCACGGTGTGTGCAAAACTTACCTCAAGTCTCTCTCTAGTTCTTTCTCTCTGGGCTTCATGAGCGTGGGATGATCCTACTCCTTGGAGGCCATGGGAAACATTGGATCTTGGTGGAGGGAAAATCAATTCACTCTTCCAAGTATATGCATGTCTATCATGTTCTGTTACCAACAAAATTTTCTCTGATGTGTTATCCAGGTAGACCACTTTTCCTGGTGTCTCTGGATCCTTGAACTCGTAGATGATGACTATGCCCAATTGGCTAGGTTGATCTGGCTTGAATCTCCAAAAGGCTTCCTCTGTTTCTCTATTCAAGAATAGTTCTATGCTTTTGTTGTCTTGAGGGATCCAATCCGGAGTGATCACTTGGGTCAAAACTGACTTACCTCTAGGAGTCTAGGGTCCTTGTCCTACATTTCCTTGTTCTAGGTCTCATATTTCATTATCAGGAATGACATTTCCAAACTCATCAGTCCTATTTGGTAGGTTGGTGACCACATACATGGTTCCTTCCTTATCAATGTATGAACCCTCTTCGAACTTGACCACCGGGTGTTCAAGTCCAAAGGGTTGATCTGGATTTTTGAGTTGGACCACTGATCGCCTCAGGCCATCCTCATAGATGCGAGCACCTAATCGGTTGGTCCGAATATATTCCAAGTGTTTCATATAGGGACCTTCTGGTGTTTGTAAATAATCAGTTCCTGAGCCACCTACAGGTTTCCCCAAGCTAAAAGACATTTCTGAATCACTTGTGTCTGAACTTAGTCTGTAAGGATGACCACTTAGTTGTTGTGCCCAAGACTTAGCTGTATGGTTGACACTAGCCTCAGAAGATCTAATGCTTTGTTTATCCTTGCCTAGGTGTCTACCAGACCTCAAGTTCATAAGATTTGTCTTCTAGTCCCAAAATTCCCCTTTGTATTGCTCAAAATCCCTTGGGGCCCCCTTGGTTTCCTAGTCCCACCGGAGGGTCAATTTCAAAATATCCTATCTGAAAATCAACGCATTATTCTTATAAAAAACAGTTGAGGCCATATAGTATTTGAAACGAGCTTTCCAACGAGCTATAGAGCTCAAAAAATGGACTTTGGATGAAAAAGTTATGTCAAATCAGGCTCTTGGGGGTCAAAACAGGCAAACAGGACCTTTTGGAGAAAATCGCGATTTTGTGAAATCAGGGAATCGCGATTGTGTGAAATCAGAGAATCGCGATTGTGTGAAATCAGAGAATCGCAATTGTGTGAAATCAGAGAATCGCGATGCTGTGAAGTCAAAGAATCGCCATTTTGAGCACAGAATCGTGTTTTTGAAAATCGCGATTTTGAGCACAGAATCGTGTTTCAGAGAATCGTGGTTCACAGGATCGTGATTCACAAAATCGTGTCTTCATAGAATCGTGTTTTCGAGAATCGTGTTCTAGAGAATCGCAATTTTGTCTTAGAGAATCGTGGTTTTCAAAATTTAGAGAATCGCGATTTTGAGTACAAGCACATAATCGTGTTTTTTGAAAATCACGATTTTGAGCACAGAATCGTGTTTTAGAGAATCATGATTTTGTCTCAGAGAATCGTGTTTTCACAGAATCGTGTTTTAGAGAATCACGATTTTGTTTCACAGAATCGTGATTCACAAAATTGTGTTTTTTACAAAATTGTGGTTCTCAGAATCGTGTTTTTTGACATGAAAATCGTGATTTTGTCTCAGAGAATCGTGTTTTCACAAAATCGTGTTTTTGGCTGAAAATCGTGATTTGTGAGAATCACGATTTTGAGCACAACCACAGAATCGCGATTCTGAGAATGACCACAGAATCGTGATTCTTTCAGCAAGCTTTTAGGTGGGAAACAGAAAACCATGGTTTTCAAAAAAATTTGGTGTAGCTCAAGCGTAAGCACCACCTCCTTTACTTGTCAATCCGCGGAGACGTGAGGACCGGTATGAAGACCACGAGCAAGTGAAGGCACAAGTGCGTGAGTGAAAGCACACAAACATGCACACACATACACACACACGCGCACAAAGTAAGATCAAAGAGAGGAACAATGGAAAGCTTAGATTGCAAAAGAGTTCTCTTACAAAAGTTCTATTCTCTAACAAGCTAGCCCCAAAAATGAGCTCTCTAGCTCTTTTTATAGTTTTTTGACTAGTTTTGGCCCTGTCTAGACCTAGTGTCGGGCCTAGTTAAAAATTAGGTTCCAGGGCTTATTTGAGGGCTCAAACGAGGTCTAAAAATTATGAAAATTGGTATGATGGTACTTCTAATACTCCTCAAGCTCGAGGACTCCTCGGCTTGAACAAAATGGAGTTACTAAAAATAGATAATGGTATTTACAATGGTTTTTAGTGATGGAAATCACTATTTTTGTAGGGGATTCTTCTGAAAATTTGACATACACTTCTTGGTGCTCCCTACTTGCTCCCTTTCCTTGTGTGTCCACCTTTTGATGTGCTTCCATGCTTTGTCCTTGACTTTGAGCTTCAACACTCCCCCCCCTCTCGAGTCTGTCGTCCCTGACAGACCCTTGTTGGAAGGGCTGTTCTATGTAGTGCTTTGAGAGGTGGTGTCCATCTGTTTGTATGAGCTGGTTCCTTGGATTCCAGCAAGAATGTGTCGTTGTGAGCTTTCAAAACTGCAAGTTGCTCAAAAGAGGTTGTCAAGAGTGATTTGGAGCAACTACTGGCTTCAATTTGCTTCCGAGATATGAATGTTGTTCCCATGACGTCCGCTAGCTCTTCCAAAGATGATGTTGAGAGCAGTCATGCCAACTACTCATAACCCATAATGAATGATGGGTAAGTGTGTTTGTGCCTGGGTTGAACAAAGAATGTGCCTTGTGCACGGCCTTGTAATGTAGCCCTACGCATGCTTACTTGGAAAATGCATTGGAAGAAGTATGGTGCAAAAATTGCGGGTCTTGAGCTAAGTGCTCAAGGGTATGCTGACGAAGAGGTTTCCTAAACTATCATGGTTATGGTGTTTCCAGAGTAAAGATACTTACCATGGGGAAGGTTGATGGATGTTTGTCTCTTCGTGTTGTACACTCGGCCTTTGGGATGGAACCTTGTTGATGAATGCCCATGTTGATTGTCCACTGATGAGATCTTTTGAGTGGTGGATCCCCTCTCCTCTTTTCAAAGCAACATTTGTCACTGACAATGTGCATTTATGAGCTTGGGCTCATGCACGTTCACTTCCCTATATTGACACTCAGAGGAATATTGGACACGTGCTGGTTTCTTAAAGATTACCATGCTGGTTGACATAGACCATTCACCAGTGCTACTGTTCCATACTGGTTCAGGAAATACTGAGAATTGAATTGCTTTATATTCCTTGGCAAGCAACATTGGGTAACTACACCAAGCTGAGTTTCACATATTCTCTTTAGCTCCCATATGCAGGAGTCTTCTCCGCCAGAACTACCTTGAGCAGATATCTCCTTGGATGCTCTGGTACATGAAGTAGTTAAGCATCACTCAAGTTGCAAACCTTCAAGCTCTTTATTCCTATCATGGTAAGAGAAAATCATAGTTGTAGATGCCATGTTCATGCCAAGTGCTTGTCATCTACCAGATAAGGCAGCAATAATCTCACTGCTGGCCGAGACACACTTCTATCCAAATTGATAAATGCCTAGTAATCAACAGTTCCACCTTCAACTAAGCATGACCCATTCATGTTTCATAAGCCAAACCTGGGAACAAGCTCTCTCCCACTTTTCTTTCTCCCCTTTTTTTTTTTTTTTTTTTTGAACAGGATATCACAAAACAAGAACACAAAAGTTAGTATCAATAGAAATGTTTGACATATGTCACTGTGCTCTTGTGCATGGGATTCTCAAGTGTGTCTATGCACGGCCGTGTAATGTGGCCCTATATTAATGCATACTTTGGAAATGCATGACCTGAATGGTGTAAAAGACAGGGTTGTGCAAGGAGCACATGGTTGTTGCTCGTTCGAGGCTTTCGATGTTCTTTGCGGAGGTTGATGCCGACCTTGGTGGAGGTATCCATTGAGTCTCAAACTGATGTAATCCTCCTTATAGGAGTCCATTTTAGAACAGTATTTGGCACTGTAGAGATCACTTCAGGCGTCTTCCTCTTTGGATGCGTTCTGAACGGTGGTATCCAGTGTGGTTGGCGCTTTGGTTCGATGGAGGCTGCTTGTACTTTTGGCTTCCAAACCCATATCCTTTTTGCACGTCTTCCTACTTTTCTTGAAGAGCTGATTTGATCTTCTTTCGGTCGCTGTACGTGGTTCTTACCCTCTTCTCTTTTTGGTTTCTTGGGTGAGACCTTTCGCATGTGGGAGAACATAGGTTGTTGTGGATGTAAGAGCTTCTTAGGTACCCACATCTGTAATTGCCCTTGTTGAGCTGCAGCTAACTTCTTAGGCACCCAAACTTGTTGGATACCTTGTGATTGAGCTTATCTGAGCTGCTTCCTTCGTCTTCTGGCCTGGTTGGTGTGCATGGATGGGATTTGTGGGGGCAAGGCTGGTGGTTGCTCTCCTTTGCGTACCCATATCTGCTTCATGCTCGGAACTGCTTTTTTATCGAATGGTGTCTTTCTATTTGATGTAGCAGTTGTCGTGAACGGTTGTGTTTGCTTGTGTGGTGGACTCACTACTGTGGCTACTTGATTCTTTGGAGAAGAAGAAAGATCCACCCGCCTTCGAACCTGGTCTTCCACGATTGACTCCTTCTGCATCATAGAGCTTTTGACACATACAACATCTTCTTTCATATGATTAGTCTTGGAAGAACTAAGAGAGTGTGTGGTGCCATGATCTAGGAGCATGCAGTTCTCTAATTCTAATGTAATGCATTGTTCATGTACCCAAACTTGAAGAATTTGACTTCTTAGGTTTAAGTTAACTGCATGGTCATAGATCCAATCTTGACCCAAGACAAGTGGTTCTGTAAGGTTCTCATCTTGACATACTAGCGCTTTGACTTTCATTGGAACATCTTGAAGGTAGATGGGAAGTTCCACCTCACCCAAACAAGGGGTTTCCACACCTCCCAATCCTATGAGATAAGCTTCTATGGGATTGATGTTCAACCCCAAGTCTTGGCAGTAGGAAAGTCTAACTGCACTACTTGCTGCACCTGAGTCAATCAATGCTTTCACCGTCCTTGCACCCTTCCCTTGTCCTATCTCTATGGTCACAAAGGGTCTTCGGTCAATGACATGAGAAGTCGCAATGCCTGACTTTTGACACATATCCATGTGATATTTTGGGGCTTTTGAGTTGACATCTAGGCCTAATCGCCTTAACTTATTTCGCCTAATACGCTCTCTGGCCTCTACCTGTGCTTCTTCTCTCACTCTTAACTCTTCTTCTTTTCGCTTCTTAGCAGTGTTGAGTCTCATTAGCATATCCTCAGTAAGAGGTTCTTGATATAGCTTGACTCTGCAGCCACTAATATAGTTTGGCAAGATATCTCCTTCTAGAGTGGCCAACTGAACTGCACCACTAGTGGAAATTCTATTAATGATCATGGGTTCATATCCTCTTTTTTCCAACTTACGGGCATGTTGTTTTAGTGTGTATACCAACACTAGATCTCCCTCTTTCAATCCCTTATCCTTGATGTGTGCATCAAAGTATGCCTTTTGCCTCTTCTTTGCAGCGTAGATGCCTGCTGCCGCTCGTAGCCTCGTTTCACCCAAGCGTTCGAGATCAAAGATCCTAGAGGACAATTCATGCCCATTCCACTCATACTCTTGTGCTACTTTTAAGGCAGGGATTAAGAAATCTAATGGTAGCACAGCGTTCTGTCCGAAGACCATCTGAAATGGGGTGGCGTTGAGTACCGTTTTGTAGGCAACTCGATAAGCCCAAACAGCATGATGAAGTTGTTTGTCCCAATCAGAGCGTTTATTATTTACCAATTTTGTCAATACGTTACAGAGGATCTTATTGGTACTCTCGGCTTGTCCGTTGGCTTGTGGATGATAGGGGGCGGATTTCTTATGTATCACCAAGAATTCTTGGAGAAGATTTTCAATGACTTCATTCAAGAAGTGTGTGCCTCTATCGCTCACCAACTCTATTGGTAGTCCATATCTCGTGAACACATTCTCGAATAAGAACTTAGCCGTAGTCTGAGCATCATTCTTTGTTGTGGCTTTGACTTCTACCCACTTTGTAAGGTAATCTGTGGCTACAATGATGTACTCTGCATGGGAGTTTCTAGCTGGGGGGTTAATAGGACCTATGAAGTCTATCCCCCACTTCGAAAATGCACGTCCTCCCATCATTGGCCTCAAGGGCATCTCGTCTTTTCTGACTGGATATTGTGCACGTTGGCATGTGTCACATTTCTTCACATAGGTATGTGCATCCATATGAAGAGTGGGCCACCAAAGTCCTGAGAATAGAATGGTCTTGATCACTCGGTCAGGACCAAAATGTCCACCTGCAACACCGCTGTGTGCAGTTTCTAAGACTTTCAAATAATCTGATTCATGAACGCACAGTCTTAAGTAACCATCTTTGCCTCTTCGGTATAGGTTGTCTCCTACTAGGGCATAGCCTTGAGCCTCTTGCTCCATGCTTCTTCTTCTTGCTAGACTAGCCTCTTTGGGTAATCTTCCCGATCTCATAAACTCTACCAATGGAGCACTCCAATCTGGAATTAATGACACTTGATAAAGGGTCGCATGCTCCACTGGGGGTCTCTCTCTGCACCTTGGACAATTCTTAATCCACTCATGTATTTCTTTGTCCATGCTATGCCAATACACTCCTAAACGCTTTAGATTCTGCAATGTTCGTTGTTTAGAATAGTGATTTCCTAGCAATCCTTCATGAGCTTGCTGCAACCAACTATTATGTTCATCATCCTCGACACAACAAGCTAATACGCCCTCCGTATCTTGTTTGTACATGCTTCCTGCTAATATGTGATATTTTTGTGATTTTACAATTTCTTCTTGTGATGTTTTCACATTCTTATTTGCAGGGCCAAAGGTTAGGACTGGTACCAACTTATTTGCCCATTTAGGAACAACTTCTAAATTGAACAGATAAGCATCGGGTAATTCGTCAGACACTCCTTGCGGTGACTCTCCTGAAGTGATGCGAGAAAGGTGATCTGCCCGAAGGTGGGTTCTCCCTTTCCTGACAACAACTTCAAAGTCATATTCCATTAGTAAGAGGAACCATCGTACTAAGCGTCCAGTATTGCAAGGTTTATTGACCAAATATAACAAAGCTTGATGATCAGTGAAAAACTTGAACTTGTTGGCCAATAAATAGTGTCTAAACTTCTTCACAGCATATACCATGCCTAAGCCCTCTCGCTCAGTTGTGGTATAGTTCCGTTCAGCTGCAGTGAGCTGTCTACTAGCATATGCTATGGGCAAATCTAAGTTTCCTTCACTTGTGGGTTGTGCTAGCACACATCCTATGGCATGATTGGATGCATCCACATGGACATGGAATGGTTTATTCCAATCAGGAGTGGTGAGTATTGGTGCCGTGCACAAACGTTTCTTCAGTTCATTGAAAGAATTCTCGCATTCATCGTTCCACTCAAAATTAGACAACAAGGCATAAAGAGGTTTAGCTATGATCGCGTACATGTGGATAAACTTGCGGTAATATCCACAATGGCCCATAAAGGCTTGTACCTCTTTAACATTCCTTGGCCTTGGCAGCTCTTCTATGGCTCGTACCTTATCTTCATCTGTTGAGATTCCATTCTTAGAAACAATATGGCCGAAGATTTTACCTTGACGCACCATAAACACACACTTTTCTGGGTTTAGACACACTCGATATTCTCTACACTTGTTGAAAATTTGTCTGAGCTCAGGGATGTGAACCCTTCTTTCTTGGGAATGAGCACATAAATCATCCACATACACTTCTAAGCTCTTTCGCAGGAACTCTTTGAAGACATGACACATGAGCCTTTGGAATGTTGCAGGTGCATTGGTGAGCCCAAATGGCATCACACGAAATGCAAAGATTCCCCACTCTGTAGCAAAAGCTGTTTTGTGTTGATCTTCTGGGGCAATGGCTACTTGATTGTAACCTGAAAATCCATCAAGGAAGCTATAAACTTCTTTGCCTGCAACACGCTCCAAAAGGTGTTCTGTGATTGGAAGTGGATAACTATCTCTAATCGTAGCGGCGTTAACTTTTTTAAGGTTAATACACACTCGCAACTTCCCGTTCTTCTTGGGTACCACAACAATGGGGGACACCCATTCGGTATGCTCAATCTCATAGATGAATCCGGCTTCAATCAACCTATCAATTTCTTCTTTTATTTTTGCTGCATAGGTATCATTATATGTGTAGGGCTTCTGTTTGGTGGGCTTAGCATCAGCAGTCATGGGGATAGTATGAGAGCAAATTCTTGGATCTACCCCTTTCAAGTCTCTATAGTGCCATGCAAACACATCCCTATATTCCCTTAATAGAGCTATGAGCTCCATTTCTTCTCTTGCGCTTAGGTCATCTCCTATATATGTGCATCTCTCTTCGTTCTCTTCAATGGTCACTACAATCTTCTTGGTCTTTTCTTTATTATCATATGATTCTCCTATGATGGCCTCTCTCTTAGGCATTCGTACCAAAATTTTGCGGTCGTCAACTTCATATTTTTTGAAGTTTTCTGGTACTTCAAACAATGATTCCTCCTCTTCTTGTTTCACTGCTTTTCTTTTCTTTTTCTTTTGACTACTCTCACTTCCATCCTTTGAGTTTACTGTTTTAATACTTGTGAGAGGTTCCTCTTCTTTCTGGGTGAACACTCCTATATCTTCTAGATAGTGTTGCTCTGAGTTAAAGCAACTATCCATCACAATAGACTCCAGATCATCGTCATTCTCTTCTTCTTCTAAGACATCACTAGGGTCACATTCTTCTAGCAAGGGTTGACACATGAAAACTGAGATATCATAACCCTCCTCATCACAATGAGGTGTCCACTGTTCCTCATTGACAGCAATGTCCATGGTGGCTAAGATTTCTGGCCAGCCATGAGGCTCAAACTCCTCATCTGGAAAGATCATCGGTGTGTAGGCTGGGTCTCTAACTGGTCTATTTCCTAGCGAAGTTCCTTCTTCTCTTGCCTTTAAACGTTTTTCCTCTTCCTTTGCGACCTTGCACATCCACAAATGAGTATCTTCATGCAGCCATGATGGATCAGGTGAACTTTCAGAATGCACAGAGATGGAATCTTCTTTCGCTTTGTGGATAGAATTCCTTTGTAGGGGTGGTACATCTCTGAAGGTGTAATCCTTCAAATTGACCTTGGTGGTGACCCCTAAGTGCTGTAAGTACAAGGAGTTAGTTCCCCAATCCTGTACTATTTGCAATTGTCGTAGGAAGGGTCTTCCTAGGATCATTTCATAGACATTATTTTTCTCAAAGTCACATATAGCAAATGTGTGCTCAAAGTCTACACCACAAGTGGTTAGAGTGATCCCTTCTAGCAATCCTAGAGGTCTTTCAAAATGACCATCAGCCATTTGAAGCTTCATTCTAGTTGGTTTTAATGTGGGCTTGCCCCATTGCTTCCACAAGGAGGTGGTCGTAATAGCAACACCAGCACCTGAATCTATGATTGCTTTTGTTGTGTAACCTTGGTAGGTGATTGGAAGATAAGTATTACCTTCTTCACCCTCACACATGTCCCCTATTTTGTCTAGAGGTATCTCTGGTACCCTTTGCTTGGAGCCTGCTTTTGGCATGTTGGAATCAAGTTCTGGAACCTGATCCTTCACATGATTCCAAAGCTCAGGTTTTGCTTTGAGCAGCTCTTCTACAGTGAGATGACACTGAACCTTAGTGTTCTTCACGACATCCGTGTTCCTTGGAACCACTGAGTCTTCATTTCTTACTAGTATTGTGGGAGCTCTAATCTGGAGAGATTCAGATTCCCATGGGCCTGGAAATTGAGGCAGTTCTTCTAAGGTATTAGATTCAAAATCTAACCTTTCGTCTTCTTGTTGTTTTGCTTCATCTCCGTAAATAGATGGAATGTCTTGGGGAAATTGATCATGAAGATCATCAACCTCAGGAATAGGAGGGGAATTACCCTTCTCCTTGGCCCATTTCTCTTCTTGTATTTCCCGCAAGAATTCTTGAGAGTACTGTTGAATTGAAGGAGGTATTCCTGGATCCGTGAAATTAGGAACATAAGCTCCCATTGGTGGTGAGCTTCCTCTTTCAATAACTGGTTGAGCCTGAGGAGGTAAAGAAACTTGTGGTTTGTTTACCAACTGCTCTAATCGTTCTAGTAAGCCCTGGAAATGCAAATCCCCTTTGACAGAGTTTGTCTGATTGAACTTTTGACTAGTCTCAAGTATAGCTTGAGCTTGTTCTATCATTTTCATGCACATTTTCATCCGTTCAATCTCTAAGTCCGCTCTAGGGTAACTCTTGTCTAGGTTTGCCGCTGTAGGCCCTTCTTGAAGTCGAGCCTGATAGGCCTTGAACATCATGTCCAAGCCTTCTGGGGTTGGATCTGCAAGAACAGACCCTGGTTGTGGTCTATTTACAATGGGTGGTGGGGTGGGATGAGGTGGAGTGGATGGAGTTTCGGCATGCGAGGGACTTTGAGATGCAATGTCTTCTATTTTTGTTTTCGCTTCTTTTAAGCTTTCTTCTAGTTCCGATAACTTTTTATTCCACTTGCGATTGGCCTTCTCTCTGGTATCCTTCCATGTTCTTGTTTTCCTCTTACTAGGCTCTCCTGATTCACTCGACTCTGATTGTTCTGTTGGTTTATCCTGTTTTAAGGCTTGTGCTCTAGTGACAGCTTGTATAGGAGCCACATTGCTACTACTTGAACTTGAATCTGCCACTAAGCCTACCACATTAATGGGTGTAATCTTGGGTGCAGTGGAGGGGTTTCTTGGACAATCTCTGGGGAGATGGTCTTTGCCACAATCAGGACAAAAAGCCTGTATTGTGATAGCCTGTCCTTGACTCGGAGATGGTGGGTGGGGACAGTCACGAATGAAATGGTCACCATGACATCTGAAACAAGATCCCCTAGGGGCTTGTGGTCTCATTTGTCTCAACTGGGGCCTAGGGTTAGGATGTGTGTACATGACATTGGAGTATTCTGGCTCCCAATTTTGCTCCATAGGTGGTGCCTCATATTGATACGAGTAAATCTCACTATGTTCAGGTGACTCTGTGTAATAAGCATGTGGACTACCTTCATGGGAGTAGTCTGAACAATGAGCATGAGAGTCATTATCTGGTATCAATGGGGTTAGTGGCACCAATGCTCTATTTGGATTTTCTTCTCCCACAGCATATTTGACTGGAATCACGTTGGCTGGAGTTGGTGGTTGGTTTCCCAAGACAGGTTGTGGCCTATATGGTACCTGATATTGCTGTTGTGGTCTATAATATGGCTGTTGGTATTGGTTCTGATACCTACCTTGTGGGTAAGATTGCTGATAATTCTGTCTAACAGCCTGCCTATTGTAGGGACAATCTTGAGTCGTGTGGTTTGTGTATTTTCTCTAAATAGTGCAATATGGAGCATTCCTTTCTCTAATGTTTTGGTTTTGCATTGGGCATACGTTAGCCATGTGGTCGCCCCCAAAAGTATAACACCGATTCACTGGAGTGACTCTCTGTGTTTGTTTATTTTGGACTCCCAGCTTCTTGGCAACTTGCTCAGCTATCTCTTCTATTTCTGTGGAGATCTTTGAAGTATGACTAGTAGAACTATCCGAATCTTTGTAGAGTTTGGACAATCCTAACTCCTCACCCAAGTTATCTTCTATGTCAATGCATGTCCGCACGCACTCTTCTATGGATCTAGGCTCTTTCAAGTATACATAGGATCTTAACTTTGTGCTCAGTAAGCCATCTAAAAACAAAGCCACTTGTTTGGCTGGTGTGGGTAGCTCTGGAGCAGGGCATCTTTCTAGGTACTGTCTAAACCTTCTACCTGCTAGTCGCACTGTTTCTTGGGGTGTCTGCTTGAAGCTGTGGATCAAAGATGAAGTGTTATGCCTGATACCACTCTTGGAAAATTCTACAATGAATTCGTCTAGCAGTTGACCTATATTGCGATAGTTGCGACTACTCAATGGTTGAAACCAAGCTAAGGCAGTGCCCTTAAGAGTCAGACCAAATGCCTCGTACTGGGTGAACAAATCCTCAACCTGTTCAGCTCTTAACACTTGTTTGAACTCAGCCACATGATCATAAGGATCTCCTGACCCGTCAAAATAATTCTTCATTGCCTTGATCACTTGAGTGGGTCTGAGGGTTCTTGGGTGCTCTCGGGTTCTAGGCAATGGAAATTCATGTTCATTTCTTTGTTGCCTATGTGCTTGATATCTTTCTCTTTCAGGTCTTTCATTTTCAAATCCTGACCTATTCCTGCCCACTGTGTGTGCAAAACTTACCTCCGGTCTCTCTCTAGTTCTTTCTCTCTGGGCTTCCTGAGCTTGGGATGACCCTACTCCTTGGAGGCCGTGGGAAACATTGGATCTTGGTGGAGGGAAAATCAATTCATTCTTCCAAGTATATGCATGTCTATCATGTTTTGTTACCAAGAAAATTTTCTCTGACGTGTTATCTAGGTAGACAACTTTGCCTGGTATCTCTGGATCCTTGAACTTGTAGATGATGACTATGCCCAATTGGCTAGGTTGTTCTGGCTTGAATCTCCAAAAGGCTTCCTCTGTTTCTCTATTCAAAAATAGTTCTATGCTTTTGTTGTCTTGAGGGATCCAGTCTGGAGTGATCACTCGGGTCAAAACTGACTTGCCTCTAGGAGTCTGGGGTCCTTGTCCTATATTTCCTTGTTCTAGGTCTCCTATCTCATTCTCATGAATGATATTTCCAAACTCATCGGTCCTATCTAGTTGGTTGGTAACCACATACATGGTTCCTTCCTTATCAATGTATGAACCCTCTTCGAACTTGACCACCGGGTGTTCAAGTCCAAAGGATTGATCTGGATTTTTGAGTTGGACCACTGATCGCCTCAGACCATCCTCATAGATGCGAGCACCTAATTGGTTGGTCCGAATATATTCCAACTGTGTCTTATAGGGACCTTCCGGTGTTTGTACATGGGCAGTCCCTGAGCCACCTGCAGGTTTTCCCATGCTAAAAGACATTTCTGAATCACTTGTGTCTGAACTTAGTAAAAGATCACCACTTAGTTGTTGTGTCCAAGACTTGGATGTATGGTTGACACTAGCCTCAGAAGATCTAATGCTTTGTTTATCCTTGCCTAAGTGTCTACCAGATCTCAGGTTCATAAGCTTTAGTCAAGAATCCAAATTTTCCCTTTGGTATGGTTCAAAATTCTTTAGAGCCCCCTTGGTTCCCTAGTCCCACCTGAGGGTCAACTTCAAATTATCCTATCTCAAAATCAACGCATTATTCTTGAAAAAAACAGTTGAGATCGTGTAGGATTTGAAACGAGCTTTCCAACAAGCTATAGAGCTCAAAAAATGGACTTTGGATGAGAAAGTTATGTCAAATCAGGCTCCTGGGGGTCAAAACAGGCAAACAGGACCTTTGGAGAAAATCGCGATTTTGTGAACTTTCTGAAAATTGCGATGCTGTGAAGTCAAAAAAATCGCGATGTTGATCACAAAATCGTGTTTTTGAAAATCACGATTTTGACTCAGAGAATCGTGATTCACAAAATCGTGTTTTTAACTGAAAATCGTGTTTTTGACATGAAAATCGCGATGTTGAGCACAAAATCGTGTTTTTGAAAATCGCGATTTTGAGCAGAAAATCGTGATTTGAAAATCGCGATGTTGATCATAAAATCGTGTTTTTGAAAATTGCGATTTTGAGCAAAAATTCGTGTTTTCACAGAATCGCCTTTTTCACAAAATCGTGTTTTTGGCATGAAAATCGCAATTTTGTTATAGAGAATCGTGTTTTTCTCAAAATCGTATTTTTCGCTGAAAATCGTGATTTGTGAGAATCGCGATTTTGAGCAGAAAGTCGTGTTTTTCACAAAATCGTGTTTTTGCTGAAAATCGTGATTGGTGAGAATCGCGATTTTGAGCAGAGAATCGTGTTTTTTTAGAATCGCGATTTTGAGCAGAGAATCGTGTTTTTTTGAGAAAAAACACAGAATCGCGATTCTTTTCAACCAACTTTTAGGCGGGAAAACTGAAAATCGTGATTTTTCAAAAAATTTTGAATTTTCACAGAATCGCGTTTTTTGGCGGGAAATTCAAATTTATGAGCGCCGGCTATGGCGAGCTCCGTATGAGCAGAAAATCATGAAAAAAAACACAGCGCTTGCTCTCCCTTACACCTCCTAACTCCTTCCCACACAATAATGCATGAAAAATGGTATGAAAATGGTGAAAATGCACTAAAAAACAAGAAATTTCTATGAAGAAGAAGATGGAAGAAGGTGGAGATGATGATGATGATGAAGATGAAGAGGAAAAAACAGAAAATGAACTGAAATGACAGTTTTTTTACCTTCCAACGTCGCAAATCTACGATCTTACCATCACAACGCTCGTCCTCGAAGCACTCTCCCCGGCAACGGCGCCAAAATTTGGTGTAGCTCAAGCGTAAGCACCACCTCCTTTACTTGTCAATCCGCGGAGACGTGAGGACCGGTATGAAGACCACGAGCAAGTGAAGGCACAAGTGCGTGAGTGAAAGCACACAAACATGCACACACATACACACACACGCGCACAAAGTAAGATCAAAGAGAGGAACAATGGAAAGCTTAGATTGCAAAAGAGTTCTCTTACAAAAGTTATATTCTCTAACAAGCTAGCCCCAAAAATGAGCTCTCTAGCTCTTTTTATAGTTTTTTGACTAGTTTTGGCCCTGTCTAGACCTAGTGTCCGGCCTAGTTAAAAATTATGTTCCAGGGCTTATTTGAGGGCTCAAACGAGGTCTAAAAATTATGAAAATTGGTATGATGGTACTTCTAATACTCCTCAAGCTCGAGGACTCCTCGGCTTGAACAAAATGGAGTTACTAAAAATAGATAATGGTATTTACAATGGTTTTTAGTGATGGAAATCACTATTTTTGTAGGGGATTCTTCTGAAAATTTGACATACACTTCTTGGTGCTCCCTACTTGCTCCCTTTCCTTGTGTGTCCACCTTTTGATGTGCTTCCATGCTTTGTCCTTGACTTTGAGCTTCAACACTTATGTATATGTATATGTATATGGATATCGATATGTATATGTATATGTATATGTATATGGATATGGATATGGATATGGATATGGATATGGATATGGATATGGATATGGATATGGACATGGATATGCATATGCATATGCATATGCATATGTATATGTATATGTATATGTATATGTATATGTACATGTATGTACATGTACACGTACACGTACATGTACACGTACACGTACATGTACACGTACACGTGCATGTACACGTACACGTGCATGTACACGTACACGTACATGTACACGTACACGTACATGTACACGTACACGTACATGTACACGTATATGTATATGTATATGTACACGTACATGTACATGTATATGTACACGTACATGTACATGTATATGTATATGTATATGTATATGTATATGTATATGTATATGTATATGTATATGTATATGTATATGTATATGTATATGTATATGTATATGTATATGTATATGTATATGTATATGTATATGTATATGTATATTGTAGCTCAGTGATGAGTAGCACCTCCTTTAATGTCAATCCGGGAAGACGTGAGGATGGTATGAAGACCTCGAGCAAGTGAAGGCACAAGTGCGTGAGTGAGAAGCACACTAGCATGCACACACATACACACACACACGCGCACACACAGTAAGACAAAGAGTGAGAAGCAATGGAGTTCTTAGATTACTTTCAAAAAGCTCTTACAAGTTCAATTCAATTACAAGGTAACCTCAAAAATGAGCTCTCTTGCTCTATTTATAGTTTTTGACTAGGTTTTGGCCCTGTCCAGACCTAGTGTCCGGCCTAGTTAAAAATTAGGTTCCAGGGCCAATTTGAGGGCTTAAACGGAGTCTAAAAAATACGAAAATTGATATGTAGGTACTTCTAAGGCTCCTCAAGCTCAAGGACTCCTTGGCTTGCACAAAATGGAGCTACAAAAATAGGAAATGGTATCTACAATGATTGTTAGTGATAAGAACCACTATTATAAAGATGCTGATTTGGAAAAATTTGAAGGGCCTATCTGCCAGATTTGCGTTGACTGCTTTGTCTACTTAATCCTTCACCTCGCTCTGACTCTCTCCGCTGGCTTCCTTGTCTAGTCAGTCCTTGGGTGCCCATACTGCTCTCAACACCCCCCCCTCTCTCGCGTCTGTCGTCCGTGACAGACCCTTGTTGCTAGGAGTGTTGGATGTAATATTCCACAACCTAAGTGGCAAGCTGATGTTCTTGTATGCGTATTCCTCTGGCCAAGTCTGTCATCATACGATCCCAATCAATTGGTCTTGGAATGTCCGGATGTGGCAGACGTAACTGATCTACATGGATCGCTTGTTCTACTGCGAATAGATGTAGCAAATGGGTGGGTCTGGGAATGAAAATTTCTTAATGATATTCCCAGAATCCCGTAGAGAACATTTCCTCAAATGTCTGTTTGAAGCATGCAGGTAAGTACTTTATTCGTGCATGCCAGGCAAAGATTATAGTGACTGAGGGAGTTTGGCTCATGTCGTAGACTAAATCCTTGTTACCTTGAGAGAATCCAGGGGCAGAGATGTATGGAGCTTGTACCATTCGAAAGGTTTTGAAGACAATGGTCATGAGCTCGAATATTTTCATACACATTTTCGCTGCTATGTCCGGTACATTATTCAGACGTGTAGACCAGTGCCGAATTGTTGATATCATGTAGGCTACGGTTGGGGTCCCTCGAGGTGGAGCAAAATATGGATAGTTAACCCAAGCCGAGCATTCTTTATTGTTGCGTACCTTGATTGCAAATGCTTGCCAAGATCTGCGACGTACCATTGGGCAATAACATGGATTATACTTGATATACAGTGGCATGGTTGCCCATGTGCTCATCATCTCAGGGTAATCGGTTAGTAGACGTGCACGCCAATTAGGCTGGAAAATCGAGCCCCCACGCGCACCTGTCGGTAAGTCCTCTGGCTCAAATTGAGTGGCAAATGTGGGCTCCTTCCCTGTTTGTCTTTTAACTTCTGCATTATAATCATGTAGCAAGACAAAATAAGGCATGTATTGCGACTCTGATGTTGTGATTAACCGTTGGTGGGATAGGTTCTGAAAGTAAGAAGACCGAAGGACAGTTTCTTCCAGATTTGTGAGAGATTGCATTTGCACGGCAACGCGATCATCATGTGTCTTACCCACTTTCTCGACCCTTTTGACCCAATCTGGAACTTGAATTTCTAAAGTGTCCTGTCCTTCCTCTGTAGTCCGACCACCGGGTGTTGGCATTGGCTCGTACGGCTCTTCATAGCTGTCATCGACGGGGATTTCCACTACTGTTTCAGGTTCTCGTTCTTCAGTGGGCGAGGGTGGCCTTTCATATGGTAAGAGGCGTGCTTGGAGTTCTGCCACCTGTTTCCGGAGGGTCTCTACTTCTTCTGTAGAGTGTTGCAAGATTACCGGCTCCTGTTGAGCTGTGGGGGCACTGGCTATCTGTTTCTTTAGGTCTGCACATTCAGTCTCTAACTTTTCATATGACTCCAAGAATTTTGCATGCTCCTCAAGTAAGATGCGAATGTCTTCCGATGGGACTTCTCTATACTTGGTAGGGCTAATGGTTGCTCCTGTAGTGCCTTCCGTAGCCGCTTCAAAGTTGTCTTGGTTTTGTTGTTGAAGCCTCTTGTTCTCTTCTAGTGCTGCTGCCATATGCTTCCTTAATAGCCCAAGGTTGCGTCTGAGTGTAGCATTAGATATCATTTGCGCTTGGAGCACTGTTTCTAGTTCCTTGACTGCTTGATCATCTACTGTCGATGTCTTTGATTCCAATTCGGAGTGAGCCTGCTGTAAGGTGGTATGCTCGATTAGGAGCGTTTGGTAATCAACTTCAAGAGTGGTGACTCTAGCTTGCAGACGCTGAGATTCTGCCTGGAGGGCCATAGTGCGTTCTTCCAATTGATGGTATTCTTGTTGTAGTTGTTGTGCACACTGAAGTAATGTGTTGAACGTGCTATTTACATTATGAGATGCAAGGGGAAAAGTTTGAAATGCAGGGGTGGTGGGATTGGGGAGGGAGGTAGTGAATGCTGTGTGTGCCAATGATGTGGTGAGTGGTGAGGTGGGGGGTAGTGGAGGGGAAGAGGGTGGAATTGTGGGGAGAGATGCTGTGGTGGGTGAAATATCCATTGGGTCAGATAGAGTGGTGTGTACAGGGGCTACCATGTAGGTGGGTATGGTAGGTGAAGTGAGTGTGGTGTTCGTGTAAATTGATGTCGTTGCGAACAGCGGGGAAATGTGCCTCTGAAACATTGGAGAGCGGATGAACTGCTCCACAAGGGACGAGTATTGGGGTGGTGAGGTTAGGTTGAAAGAGGCGTAGGGGCCAGATGGGAAGTGAGGGTCATGGAATGGAGGTATCCGTATTGGGGGATAGGCTGGGAAACACAGGGTGCCTTCTGTGGGTGCAGGGTTTCCAACCACACTTGGGATTATGGGATGACCCATTATGGGTTCGGAGGATAGAAAGTTTGAAGTGTACAAGGGATTGGTGACGAAAGAGAAGAGGGTGTCTTGTGAGGTGGGTTCTCGAAAGGAAAATGATGTGACTGAGGGTGGGTTATAAGTGAAGGTAGAGGTGATGACTGGCGTTTCTTCCATGGTGGGAGGTGGTGGTGGGGGTGGAGAAGGTGGTGATGGGGGATGCCGGGGTGAGATGGGTGATGTCTGAACGAAGGTTTCGGCAGAGAGGTCAATGGTGGTGGTGGGGGTAGCTGTGGCTTCAATGGTTACCTCTTGTTCTGTGATGGGCATCCTGATAGTCTTACCTGCTCATGGTAATGTGTCTACTCTGCGTTTGTCATACCTCACGGACTGGCAGACTGCAGTGTAGATAGCCTCCGGAACTCCTAAAGATTCTGACACTAATTTGAGGGTGTCAATGAAATGTTGATCCACCCCATCATCTGATAGCATTTCTTGCATCAAAGCTTGACCTGATACAAGAGAGAGTTGATGCCTTTCTTGTACTGCTTTGATTGTGTCGTATAACCTTTGTAGTTGAGCTGTATATGCAGGTGCACCTACAAGTTCTGGCACTTCTTGTTGCTCATCATGATGCTCTTGATCATAATCCTCCTCATCTTCCTCCTGTTCTTCTTCTTCATTATCCTCTTCATCCACTTCAACTGTGGTGATAGGTACTTGGGAGGTTGTTGCTTGCGTTTTCACATTCTCCACTTGTTGTGCCTCTTCTGCCTCCAGCTCTACATCTTGTAATAATTGTTCGAAGTCTTCATTCGTGAGTTCTTCCAAAGGTGCACCACTGGGAAATTCAAGATCGGTTGGGATGGGAGGGAATATCAAGTTAGGACCATTGGTGCTGCATCTTGGAAGTCGGAGTGTGAATGGTCGGACTCTTCGGGGTGGAGGGGTGACGTCTGGTGTTAGGGTGGCTTCACGTGGCTGAGCACAAGGGACTTGGACAGTACCTCTTATCTTCTTAGAAGGGGGTCCAGTGGATGTCCTGCCTCTAAACTTCTCTACACGATTCCACATTAGGGCCCGTTGAATAGGTATGTCATAAGCCAAACACCTATAAATGATTCTCGTCAGAGCACAGCATCCATATAAAACCTGTTTCCGCGACCATCGTTTGTGAGCTAGGTGTATCTGATCAATTATCCAGTGGGGTAAGTTGATGGTGAGGCTCTGTGTCTCTGCCAGATACAAACTAAACCAAATCTTTTTGGGCGGCATGGTGAATCTATCTTGGGTAGGAAAAGCAAAGTGTTGCATGCACATGCGAAGGTGTATTGCAATATTAGGCGTCATGGACACCATGTCCTTGAGTTTGGTGAGACTTCGATTCTTCATGTAATCCGGTACTAGGGTTTCCTTCTCTATAGGAATATGCATTCCGCGCATATCTAGAGCCTCCCTCACCAAGTTGTTGGATAATCTAAACCTCTTGAGCTCATTTCCTTTCGTTAGAGATGGGATTACAAATGAGCTTGCACCTTTTGGGTTCTTGTTTGGAGCCAAGGTGTTGATGAGATAGTAGCATCGCATGAAGTCAGGCTTTGGGAGCCGTGCACTGAAATATGCATCCAATCCTACCTTCTCCCATATTGAAGGTAGACCTTCTGCATTTTGTAACTTCTCGAATTCTCTTGTAAAGAAATGGTATTTACCTTGCTTCCCATTGAAGTCCAACTCTGATTCCCATAGGTACGTTCCCTCTCCCAAGGGTCCTGCCACTTCACTAAACTAGTGGGAAGCTTTTCCCACGGGCATGGTATGGCCACTGGGAGGGTCTGCAATTCTTCTGGTCTTTCGTTTGTTTCAAGCAAAACGGGTAAACTGTCTAAGTCCACCACTTGCTGGCTTGTTTCTGTTTGAGAGCTAGTTCCAACCGCCTCAGCCATGTTGAAAACTTCGCAGCTGGTTCTGTGAGAATATATGAATAAATGTTAACATTGCAATGGACACAAAAATGACACTGTGTCCCCGTTACAACATTAACATGAGGTTCGGGAGAGGTTAGGGGGTTAGTAAGTGCTTGGTGCTTGTGTGTGTAGTTAGGAATTGGGTAGACCTAAGAAGCTAAGTGGAATGATGTAGTGAGTGAGTGATGTAGTTAGTAGGTGGGCATGGATTTACAACTGGGGTCTGGGGGTTTATTACAAGTTTTAGGTTGCCAAATGGAATGGATAGGTTTTGATCTTGACTTTGTGGAGACTCTGGAGAGTGTGATAGGGGTATTTACTTGAAAATGGGGCTTTTTAGGAACCCATTTACAAGTGATTCTACTTGTGCTCATGGAAGAATATGTGTTTGTGCGTGATGTGTAAGACTGGGCCTCAGATGTTCGAGTGAGTGAAACATGTTGTACAGGGTTTGGCCTTGGTGTAGCTATTTGAGCCCGCAAGCAAGCTGTTGGAAGCAGCCAGAGGCACAGATTGCACGGAAGCATGTAACGATGGAGCAGGAAGCCAGTCAAATCTTTTTTCAAAGAATTATGTTTTCAAATACTTTCCAAAAACCTCCAACAGTGATTTTTATCACTATTGTAACATATGTAACATAGAAAACCCCATTTTGTAATCCATAGCTCCATTTTGTGCAAGCCGAGGAGTCCTCGAGCTTGAGGAGCTTAGGTAGAACAAGCGTATCAATTTTCGTTATTTTTAGACATCGTTTACCCTTCCAAATAGCATCTAGGACCTAATTTTTAACTAGGCCGGTCACTAGATGTGAAACCGGTCAAAACTAGTCTAGAAACTATAAAAAGAGCTAGAGAGCTCATTTTTGGGTTGGTTAGTGTTAGCTAGTGTGAGCTTAGAGCTATTTTGAGCTTGTAATAGTGTTCTTGAGTAATAGAGCAGATCTCTCACCTTCCATTGTGTCTTGCTTGTCTCTTCGTAGTGTGTGTGTATGTGTGTGTGCATTTCTATGCTTCTCACCTTCACTCTCACTTCATCTCACATTCACGATCTTCATATCACTCCTATCTCTTCCGCGGATTGACATTAAGGAGGTGGAGCTTCTTAACGTGGTTCTCACCATTGTGCTAGAGCAACACCAAATTTGGCGCCGTTGCCGGGGATCGAGTCTAGGACGAATGTGTGATGGTAAGAGTATAGCAAGAAGTGGCGTTGGAAGGTAAAAATTTCAGTTTTTGTTGTTGTTTTTACTTAGTTTTTAGTGTTTTTCACCTCCCCCACACTCCATCTTCATCACCGCATCATCATCTTCATCTCCAAAAAAAAATCAGAAAATTCACCATATCCACCCATTCTCCTCATTTCCCCTCATTTGTGCATGCGAGAGAGTGAGAGAGAGCTTTTGTGCTTGCATGTGCTTTTGTTTTCTTGAGTTTTCTTGCAGGTACAGAGCTCCAGAGCATCAGGAAAGCTTGGAAAAGGTAAAATTTTCAGTTTTTGTCAGAAATTTCCGACTGTGTCAGACCATCGCGATGGTCTGCAAAGTTCGGATTTTGAGGAAGGCGAGTTCACCACCGTGTAGGCGACCCCTGCGTGTGTAGGAATCCACAGGCGCATCTCAAAAAATCATACTTTGGTGGACCATCGCGACTGTCTCAGACCATCACGATTGTGTCACACCATCGCGATTGGCTCACGCCATCGCGACGGCTCGGCCGGACCATCGCGACGGTCTCACGCCATCGCGACGGTTCATTTGGACCATCGCGACGGTTCGCGGACCATCGCGATTGCTCGGTTGACCCCACACCATCGCGATTGGCTCACGCCATCGCGCCGACGGTGCCACGTGGCAAGCTAGACCATCGCGACGGTTCATTTTTTGGACCATCGCGACGACACCCTCACACCATCGCGACACTTCAAAAATTCGGACCATCGCGATTGGCTCACGCCATCGCGCCCAGACCATCGCGATTGGCTCAAGCCATCGCATCTGTGACCATCGCGACGGTTCACTCTGGACCATCGCGATTGTGCACGTTGACCGTTGACTGACGCCATCGCGATTGTCCGCCTGATCGAGCCATCGCGATTGTCCACTTTCACGCCATTGCGATTGTCCGCCTGTTCGAGCCATCGCGATTGTTCACTTTTGGACCATCGCGACCGTGCACTTCAGACCATCGCGATTGTTCACCCTCACGCCATCACGACGGTCCCAGACCATCGCGATTGTCTCAGACCATCGCGATTGTGCACCCCCATCGCAAATTTTAGGGTTTCATTTTTTGGCCAATTTTGGGGCTATTTTTGGGAAATTTTTGGGTGACTAGACTCATAGGAGACCCCCTAGCTCATATTTGGAGAAAAACCTGTTTGTCAGTTTTTACCCCCCAGGGCCTGAACAGTCATAACTTTTTCATCCGAAGTCCGTTTTTTGAGCTTAATAGCTCATTAGATACGTCTATTTTTAGATAAGCTATTTTGAGGTTGACCTCGTTTGGGATTAGAAAGCCAGGGGGCAAACATTGAGAAGTTGAGCAAAAGGGAAGGGACTTAAAAGGTGTATATACTCAAGTGCTTGATCATCCAACTGTGAATTGGTCTAATATCGAATTTTTCCAGGTCTAGCAAGGGCAATCGAAGGCAACCAAGGCAAGGCAGTGAAGGGCATAAAGCTTGGGAAGCGCGGCTTCTTGGGCATCAGAGCAACCAGAAAAGCTGACTCGAGGTTGGAAGATTACTCAACCCCCTCAGTCAATTCTTAGCTTAGGATAAAACGTTAGCATTGTGGATTAAGACGATAGGAACGCCTCAAGTTCAAGAGAGTTAAGTTTATCAAGTTCAAGACTAAAGTAAAGGTGTGTGACACGAAAACCTAAAGGAAAGAACATAAGTCTGACGGAACGAGAACTCAAAATTATTACGGAAAGTCGAATTCCTGACGCATACATTAAGACAAGAATCTAAAGAAATTTAAAAAGAATCAAGAAAGTAATAACAAAGAATCTTTGACGATCTGAGCGTGTACTGAGTGTGCAAGGAAGAAAATTAATGAACCTTAGATCGGGCAAACATATAGGCAAGTCAGACCGGCGAAGCCTTAGATTATTAGAGGCAAGTGTAAGAACTACTGCATGATCGTGGGCTCAGCAATTGAATAGTAATTACCCCTACGAGAGCTCCGATACTAGCGAATCAGAAATGGCATTTAGCACGGAAAGACCAGAAGGAGGGTCGAATGTAGCCTATTTAGAAAAACCGGAAGGACCCTATAGGACGCAACTAGAGTTTCTCCGAACCAACCGATTAGGTGCTCGCATCTATGAGGATGGTTTGCGAAGGCAAGTGGTGCAAATGCACAACCACGATCAACCCATTGGATTGGAACATCCAGTGGTGAAATTCGAGAGAGACGCGTACATAGACAAGGAAGGAACGATGTACATCTTAAGTACGCAGCCAAACAATACCAACGAGTTTGGCATGATTCTACCAGAGACGGAAGCAAAATCTCAAGGAAAAGAACCATTAGAAGAGCCTAGAACACCTAGAGGGAAATCTATACTGACACGAGTACTAATCCCGGATTGGATCCCTCAAGACAACAGAAGCATAGAGTTGTTTGTAAATAAAGAAACTGATGAAGCCTTTTGGAGATACAAGACAGAACTACTTAGTGAGGTAGGTGTCATCACAATATACGAGTTCAAAGACCCGGATACACCTGGAAAGGTTGTATACCTGGATGAGACTTCAGAAAGAGTCTTTGTGGTACCTGACCGCGCTAAAAACACATACACATGGAGAGGTGAATTGGTATTCCCTCCATCTAGGACGAACATGAATACAAGTCAACAAGGGGCAGGAACATCCTCAGCCCATGGAAATCAAAGAGAGGGAAATAAAGAGAGACCGGAAGTAAGCTTTAATCATCCCATGGGGAGAGATAGAACAACCACGGACACTAATAGAGCAGATAGACAAAGAGATCATGGAATACCAGGTTGTAGAGATGATTTTCCTCTACCAAGACCACGTGAACATGCAAGAATATTGAGACCCACACAGTTAGTAAAATCAATGAAGAATTACTTTGATGGGACAGGAGATCCCTATGACCACGTCGCAGAATTCAAGCAAGTACTAAGAGCGGAAGAAGTTGAAGACATGTTCACGCAATACAACGCATTTGGACTAACGTTAAAGAATACCGCTTTAACTTGGTTCCAACCATTGCAACAAAGGCAATTTAGAGACATCCATCACTTTTTAGAGTCATTCATCACTGAATTCTCTAAAAGTGGGATTAGACATGACACGTCTTCGTTGATTCATAGCTTCAAACAGACCCCTCAGGAAACAGTAAGACTGGCAGGACGTAGGTTTAGACAATATGTTGAACGATGTCCAATGCAAGAGCTACCCTCACAAGCCAAGCAAGTGTCATTCTTTCTAGATGGCTTGTTGAGCTCTAAACTACGCTCCTACGTGTACCTAAAAGAACCTAGAACGCTAGAGCAATGTGTAAGAATATGCATAGACATTGAGGACAACTTAGGAGACAAGTTGGAACTCTCAAAGGTCTATAAGGACTCAGACTGTTCATCTCTAGCATCCACAAAATTGTCTAGCTCAATAGAAGACCTTGCAGAAAAGTGGCCCAGAAACTAGGAGTTTCTAGTAAACCTAGGGTGCTAATGAACAAGCGCTGTTACACCTGTGGTGGTGACCATATGGCAAATGTGTGTCCCAATGCACCACAACCACAAGCCAACCCTAGTGGCCAATACTGTACAATTGAGAGAAGATACACGAATCATACGGCTCAGGACTGCCCATACAACAAACAAACTGTGAGACAGAACTACCCGCAAGCATATCCGCAGCCAGGTAGGTATCAAGGCCAATACAATGCTCAGCCTTATTACTATAGGCCTCCTCAGAACTACCCATACCAGGCTCAACAGAGACCTCAACTTGTCTTAGCTCAGCAGCCACCCCCACCCGCAAACGTTATCTCAGTCAAATACGCTGCTGCAGAAGAGAACCTAAGTAGGGCCTTAGTGCCTTCTTCACCTTTGATCACAGAGAGTGACCCAAACTCAAACAGTTTTGACTCTAGGCATGTAGATAGTCCACCTGCATATTACACAGAGTCACCAAAACACGTAGAGACATATCATTATGATAGTCCACCAGTGGAACCTAGTTGGGAGCCCGACTATGCTAATGTGATGTACACAAACCCAAATCCACGGCCCCAATTGAGACAACAAAGACCATAGGGCCCTAGAGGACCATGCTTTAGGTGCCAAGGAGATCATTTCATAAAGGATTGTCCACATCCCCCGATAGCAGGACAATCACAGTACTATAACATACAAGGCTTTTGCGCCGATTGTGGCAAAGAGCACATCATCAAAGATTGTCCTAAGAACCCTGTTAATGCTTCGAATGTGACACCGATCAACGTGATAGGTATTGTAAATAACGCAGATGGATCCAACCCTACATACGTGCCTATCCAAGCTATAACAAGAGCCCAGACGCTCTTACAGAACCAACAACTTAATCAAGAGAAAGTAGCCGGAACGAGTGAAGTTGCAGAATCTAGCAGTAAAAAGACAAAATCTTGGAAAGGTTCTAGAGAAAGAATAAAGAGAAAATGGAGTAAAAAGATAACGGAGTTGGAAGGAAGTTTAAAGGAATCTAGAGCCAAAATCCAAGAATTGACTTCACAGGACTTGAATCAAGAGAATCCAGCTCAGAAATCAGGATCAGTTTTAGCGGAACCCATACCAGAAAATCTAGACATGATGTTTCGTGCATATCAGGCTAGATTAAAAGAGGGATCTCAGGTAGCTGAAATGAGCAAAAACTGCCCACGAGCTGATCTAGAAATTGAGAGAACTAAACTTTGCATGAAGATGGTAGAATTAGCACAAGCTTTGTTCGAAGCCTCTAGATATCTTAATTGGAATAACATGGCAAAACCGGAATTGCATTTTCAAGGACTAATGGAGAGGCTAGAATATTTGATTGAAAGCAAAGAGAAAAAGGATCAGCCTAGGAACCCCATTGTCCCAGAGACACAGGAAAATAACGCACCATCCCTGTCTCAAGTACCCAACTCAGAAAGTCAAGATAATTTGTCTTCCATACATAAATATTCACATGAATTTTTGAGAGAAATACAAGAATAGAAGTGGAGAAAGGAACAAGGAACCCATCCTCCTATTCAAGAAATAGATGACTTGCAGGAACAATTTCCCCAAGATATTCCCTCTATTTACGATGAGGTAGAGGAGGAACAACTGAGTGAACACATAGGCTTTGAATCTAATTCTTTACAAGAATTACCTCAGTTCACGGGACCTTGGGAAGCAAAGTCTATTAGTATGAGAGCACCCACGATAATAGTGAGGAATGAAGAATCAGTAATCCCTAGAAACACGGAAGTGATCAAGAATACCAAAGTACAGTGTAATCTCACTCTAGAGGAGTTGTTAAAGGTAAAACCAGAATTGTGGAAACATGTAGCAAATCAATTCCCCGAGCTTGCTACTACTCCCTCACAAATAGGATCACGAAATAAGGTACCAGAAATACCCGTAGAAAAGATTGGAGACGTAAGCGAAGGAGAGGAAGGTAACACTTATCTTCTGATAACCCATCAGGGCTACACCACGAAAGCCATCCTAGATTCAGGAGCCGGAGTAGCCATCGCTACCACCGCTTTATGGAAACGTTGGGGTAAGCCAGCATTGAGACCCACCAGTATGAAGCTACAAATGGCCGATGGACACATAGAAAAACCATTAGGCTTACTAGAAGGTATATCTCTCACCACTTTGCCATTTGTGACTTTGCAAAAAATCATGCATATGAGATGATATTGGGACGACCATTCATGCGTCAGTTGCAAATCGTACAAGATTGGAGAACCAATTCTTTGTACTTGCAACATTTAGGAGTGACTACCAAAGTCAATCTTAAAGACTATTCACATAGAGACGTACCCCCAATACAATGGAATACCATCCATAAGACACCAGTAGAGACGGAATCCGTGCACTCATTAGAATCAGACCCTTCTTGGTTGCATGAGGATACTCACTTATGGATGTGTAAAGTTGCAAAACAAGAGGAAGAAAGGTTAGAAGCCAGGACCTTAGGTGCAGAACAACATCCACGAACCCTTCAAGATCCAGCTTATGCACCTGTAGTATTCCCAGACGAAGAGTTTGAACCCCATGGTTGGGCAGAAATCCTAGCAACCATGGACGTAGCCATCAATGAAGAACAATGGACACCCCACTGTGACGAGGATGGCTATGACATATCAGTTTTCACGATAGAGCCAATCATGTGCGATGCAATTTCAGAAGAGTGTGAACCTAACACTGATGCATTTGAGGATGCAAGCAATTTCGATTTAGAATCAATTATCATGGATTCTCCATTTGCATCAGAGGAAGAATATTTCTACGAAGTAGACACTCACACTCAGAGACACGAGGAAATTACGAATGAGGTGAGGTTAGCCACTGAAGTGACTAACAAGAGTGAAGGCAAGAAAAGAAAGAAGAAAGAAACCATGTCAGAAAAAGAAGAATCTTTATTTGAAGTACCCGAGAACTTCAAGAAATATGAAATCGAAGATAGAAGAATCATGGTACGAATGCCTAATAGAAAGGTGAATGACGGACAAGTATATGATAACCGAGAGAAAACCAAGAAAATAATAGTTGCCATAGAAGGAGAAGAAGAGAAATGTACATACATAGGGCATGATTTGACGAAGGAAGAAGAAGAAGAGCTAGTTGCCCTATTGCGCGAATATAGAGATGTTTTTGCTTGGAGTTACAAAGATTTGAAAGGAGTAGATCCAGATATATGTTCTCATAGAATCCCTATGACTCCAGATGATAACTACGCTGCGAAGATTAAAGAGGAGATAGATCGCTTGATAGAAGCAGGATTCATTTACGAAATTGAGCATACCGAATGGGTATCCCCCATTGTGGTTGTGCCCAAGAAGAATGGAAAATTGTGTGTGTGTATTAACCTTAAAAAAGTTAATGCCGCAACAATTAGAGATAGTTATCCTCTTCCTATCACAGAACATCTATTGGAAAGAGTTGCGGGCAAGGAAGTTTACAGCTTCCTTGATGGTTTTTCAGGCTATAATCAAGTAGCCATTGCTCCAGAAGATCAACACAAGACGGCATTTGCCACTGAATGGGGCATATTTGCATTTCGTGTGATGCCATTTGGCTTAACAAATGCACCCGCCACTTTCCAGCGACTCATGTGTCATGTTTTTAAGGAATTCTTACGCAAGAGTTTGGAAGTTAATGTCGATGACTTATGTGCACATTCAAATGTAAGACAGACACATATCCCAGAGTTAAGGCAAATATTTGACAAATGTCGAGAATATCAGGTTTGTTTGAACCCAGAAAAATGCGTTTTCATGGTCAGACAAGGCAAAATTCTAGGACACATTGTGTCAAAAAATGGAATCTCTACGGATGAAGAAAAGGTGAAAGTAATTGCAGAATTACCTAGACCAACTAATGTGAAAGAGGTACAAGCATTTATGGGCCATTGCAGTTATTATAGGAGATTCATACACATGTATGCAATCATAGCCAAGCCTTTGTACTCTCTTTTAACCAATTTTGAATGGACAGATGAATGTGAAAATTCATTCAATGAACTTAAACGACGCTTGTGCTCAGCACCTATATTGAGAACCCCAGATTGGAGTAAGCCATTCCATGTACATGTGGATGCATCCAATTATGCCATAGGATGTGTGTTAGCACAACCCACGAATGAAGGTAACATAGATCTCCCCATAGCTTACGCTAGTAGACAATTGAACGCAGCAGAAAGAAATTACACCACGACGGAACGAGAAGGATTAGGGATGATCTACGCAGTAAAGAAGTTTAGGCACTACTTGTTGGCCAACACATTCAAGTTCTTTACAGATCATCAAGCCCTATTGTACTTAGTCAACAAGCCATGTAACACAGGATGACTAATACGATGGTTTCTATTACTCATGGAATATGATTTTGAAGTAGTAGTCAGGAAAGGAAAGACACATCTTAGAGCTGACCACCTTTCAAGATTAACCTCAGGAGAAGCTCCTCAAGGAGTAGCTGATGATTTACCAGATGCATACTTGTTTAATCTTGAGATAGCACCAGAATGGGCTAAGCCTATAGTCCCTATTCTCACATATGGACCCAAGAATCCTAGGATAAAGATCAAAGAGGGAGAGATTACCAAGTCTCAGAGATACCAAATAATGGCAGGAAGCATATATAAACAGGATAATCAAAAGATTCTTGCTTGTTGTGTAGATGAATCAGAACATGCGAATTGGTTGCAATTAGCACACATAGGTGCATTAAAGCAACATCATTCAAAACATCGAACATTACAGACTCTGCATAGATTAAGAGTATATTGGCCTACGATGGAAGCAGATGTCTACAGGTTGTGTAAGGAATGCAATGTTTGTTGTGAAAGACCACCAGTAGAGCATGCTACATTATATCACGTGTCTCTCACACCAGACTGGAGTGAACAATTAGTGACATACTTGAGGACGAAGACATTCCCTCAAGGAATGACTTTAGCACGACAACGCAGTCTAGAGCAGGAAGCTCACGACTATTCACTTATTGGCGATAACCTATACAAAAGAGGACGAGATGGATATCTAAGACAATGTGTTCATGAGAGCGATTATATGAGCATACTAGAGACGGCACACCAAGGTGTTGCAGGAGGTCATTTTGGACCCGATAGGATAATCAAAGCCATCCTTCCTTCGGGGTCACATGTGTGGCTAGCCTAACATCATTTATAAGCTCTCCATACCTCTGGGGTTGAAATTCTACTTCATAGAAGTATTCTTCATCTGATGCAAAAGGTGAGTCCATAATGATTGACTCTAGATCGGAGTCACTTGCATCCTTAAATGCATCAGGGCTAGGTTCACACTCTTCTAACACTGCCTCTCCCATGATTGGCTCTATGGAGAAGACTGAAATGTCATAGCCATCCTCGTCACAGTGGGGTGTCCATTGTTCTTCATTGATGGCTACATCCATTGTTGCTAAGATTTCTGCCCAGCCATGGGGTTCAAATTCTTCATCAGGAAATACTACAGGTGCATAGGTTGGGTCTTGAATGGGTCTATGTGTTTCGTTTGCACCTATTTCCCTAGCCTTTTCTCTTTTCTCCTCTTCTACTGCCACTTTGCACATCCATAGGTGGGTGTCTTCATGCATCCATGAGGATCCTGATCCTATGGAATGCACAGATTCCGTATCATCTTTGGCTCTATGGATGGGATTCCATTGGATAGGAGGGACATCTCTATGAGAGTAATCTTTGAGATTCACTTTGGTCGTAATACCTAAGTGTTGCAGGTACAAAGAATTGGTTCCCCAGTCTTGTACCACTTGCAACTGTCGCATAAATGGTCTTCCCAAGATCATTTCATAGGCATGATTTTTGCTAAAATCACATATAGCAAATGTATGCTCGAACTCGACACCACACGTGGTGAGAGTTACTCCTTCTAAAAACCCTAGGGGTCTCTCTATGTGACCATCGGCCATTTGCAATTTCATCCTCGTGGGCATGAGTGCTGGCTTGCCCCAACGCTTCCATAGGAAAGTAGTAGCAATTGCAACACCTGCGCCTGAGTCTAGAATGGCCTTGGTGGTGTATCCTTGATGGGTGATAGGAAGATATGTGTTTCCCTCTTCGCCCTCACTCATGTCTCCTATCTTGTCCAATGGTATTTCTGGCACTGTTCTCTGGGATCCTACCTGGGAACGAGGTTTGGCTATTTCTGATACTTGTTTGGCTACATGTTTCCATCGCTCTGGCCTTACTTTGAGTAGCTCTTCTAAGGTGAGGTTGCATTGTACTTTAGTGTTTTTCACTACCTCTGTGTTCCTAGGTATGACTGAGTCCTCATTTTGTACCATGACCGTGGGTGCTCTCATGCAAGTAGACTTAGCTTCCCATGGGCCTGTGAAGTGGGGTAATTCTTGTAAAGAATTAGACTCAAAGTCTAGTCTTTCCTGAGAGTGGGTGCTCTCCTGCTCCTCATAAATGGATGGGATGTCCTGTGGGAATTGGTCATGTGCATCATCCACAAGTTCAATGGGAGGAGGGACTTCACTTTCCTTAGCCCATTTGTCTTCTTGTATCTCTCGTAGGAATTCTGGTGTGAACCGATTCATAGAAGATGATGTGTCTGGCTCCGTAGAGTTAGGCACATAGGCTTCAGGCACATAGGCTTCCTGGGCTGGAAGGCTCACTCTTTCACTTGCCTTGTCCTTGTGTTGAGAGGCGGGTTCCTTTTCTGATTGTGCAATTAGCCTCTCAATTCTTTCTAACAGTCCTTCAAAGTGCAGCTGCGTCTTGGCTGAGCTAGATATGTTAAAAAGGCGACTGGCTTCAAACATGGTCTGAGCCAATTTCACCATCTTAGCACAAATTTTGGTTCGTTCTAGCTCTAGTTCTGCTTTAGGGTAACACTTTTCATGATCAGTTACGTTTGGACCTTCTTGGATTCTGGCTTGATAGGCTTTAAGCATCATATTAAGGTCCTCGGGAGTGGGATCTGCTAGGACTGATCCTACTCTTGGGGGTGGTGGAATTAGGTGAGGCGGGTTAGAAGGTGGCGGGTCGGATGGAGTTGGGAATGGTGGAGGTGGGGTAGTGTGAGAGGGAGTTTCATATGTGAGTTCAGTTATCCTGGCTTTGGTTTCTCTTAGGCTTTCCTCAAGTTCACTCATTTTCTTTGCCCATTGTCTTTTCATTCTTTCACGACTATCTCTCCAAGCTCTAGTCCTTTTCTTTGTCATGCTCTCTGTTTCACTAACATCTGGGCTCTTTTCCTGATCTACCCCTTGGTTTTGCTGCAATGCTTGAGCTCTAGTGACTACCTGTACTGGTGCATTGGAAGTGACACTTCCTGTGGAATCTACCACTAGCCCTACAACATTGATAGGAGTAATCTTTGGCATATTATTAGGATTTGGGCAGTCTCGCAAGAGATGCTCCTTTCCACACTCCTAACAATAGCCCTGGATCGTCACTGACTGGGGTTGTGTAGGTGGAGGTAAGGGGCAATCACGAATGAGGTGATCTCCCTGACATCTATAGCATGGTCCTCTAGGGAATGGGGGTCTTACTTGCCTAGGTTGAGGTCTAGTGTTGGGGTTTGCGTACATGACATTAGCATATTCTGACTCCCAATTAGGTTCACTCGGTTCCTCACTATAGTAAGACTCACCATGTTCAGGAGACTGCATGTAGTAAGCCTGGGGACTATCAACATGCATTGAATCAAAGCTATGGTCACTAGGATCACTTTCTAAGATTAATGGTGTTACTGGGACTATAGCTCTATTCAGGTTTTCTTCTTCAGCAGCATACTTTATCGGAATCACATTAGTAGGAGCAGGTGGTTGTTGTGCTAGCATTGGCTGGGGTCTCATTTGGGCCTGATATTGCGGTTGGTAATTTTGTTGAGGTCTAGTATACTGTTGTGGTGGGTATTGACTCTGATATCTGCCTTGTTGAGGGTATGGCTGAGGGTAGGTTTGCCTAACCGCTTGCTTATTGTATGGGCAGTCCTGGGCTGAGTGATTTGTGTACCTTTGCTCTATGGTACAGTATTGGCTACTCTGATTTACTTGGGGTTGAGCCATAATGGGACATACATTCGCCATATGGTTGCCTCCACAAGTATAACATCTTTTCAAAGGGGCAAACCTTGGGATTTGTTTGCTAGAGACACCTAGTTTCTGAGCTACTTTCTCTGCAAGTTCCTCAATTGATGTGGATTGCGTGGAGGAGAGGCTAGAGGCACCATCTGAATCTTTGTAGATTTTGGATAGCTCTAACTCCTCCCCTAGGTTATCCTCGATGTCAATGCACATGCGTACACACTCTTCTATGGTCTTAGGGTCCTTCAAGTACACATAGGATCTTAACTTTGTACTAAGCAATCCATCCAAGAATAAAGCCACTTGCTTAGCTGGTGTGGGTAGCTCCAAAACAGGGCATCTTTCTAAGTATTGCCTAAATCTTCTTCCTGCAAGTGTCACGGTTTCTTGAGGGGTTTGCTTGAAGCTGTGAATCAGCGAGGAGGTATTATGTCTTATGCAACTCTTAGAGAATTCAATAATGAAAGCCTCTAGGAGTTGGTCTATACTCTTGAATTGTCTCTCATTCAACGATTGAAACCACGTAAGGGCTGTGTTCCTAAGAGTTAGACCAAAGGCATTGTACTGCGTGAATAGATCCTCCACTTGTTCCGCTCTCAAGACTTGCCTAAACTCAGCCACATGATCGTATGGATCTCCAGTGCCATCAAAGTAGTTCTTCATGGACTTGACTGGCTGAGTCGGTCTCAAAGTCCTTGTGTGCTCTCTAGGTCGTGGTAGAGGGAACTCATCCGCATGTCTTTGATTCCTGGGAGCTCTAAGTACCTCAGGTTCTACTCTATTTGTTTCCGTCATCGTTCTTTCTCTGTCCCCTGGGTTGGCAAAGCTTACCTCAGGTCTATCTCTATGTCTGTCTCTTTGAGCTCCATGAGCATGGGACGTTCCAGCTCCCGGGTGGCCATAGGACACGTTCGATCTTGGTTGGGGGAAAACGAATTCACCTTTCCAAGTGTAAGCATGCCTATCATTTTCTGTCACCACAAAGATCCTCTCTGAAGCATGATCTAGGTAGGTCACTCTACCTGGGCTTTCAGGATCTTTGAACTCATACATCATGATTGTTCCTATATCAATTGGCCGATCAGATTTATACCTCCAAAAGGCTTCGTCAGTCTCTCGGTTCAGAAGCAGATCTATGCTCTTGTTGTCTTGGGGAACCCACTCCGGTGTGATAATCCTAGTGAGAACAGATTTGCCTCAGGGGGTCCTAGGTTCTTCGCCCATGTTTCCTTGCTCTAGGTCCCCTAAGTCCGTTTCTGGGACCACATTCCCAAATTCATCAGTCCTGTCTGGGTGACTGGTGACTACATATATTGTCCCTTCCTTGTCTAAGTATGCTCCGTTTTCGAACTTGACAGCTGGGCGCTCCAGTCCAATAGATTGGTCAAGATTCTTAATCTATACTACAGACCTTCCTAGGCCGTCCTCATAGATGCTAGCACCTAATCGGTTGGTCCTAAGGTATTCCAATTGCGTCTTGTACGGGCCTTTTACCCTGTGCAAGTATGGCACCCCTGAACTTCCCGTAGGTCGATCCATGCCTTGAGACATCTCTGATTCACTAGTCTCAGAGCTAGGGTAGTATGAGTGGTGGCTTAACTGCTGGGCCCAAGACCTAGCAGTGTGGTTGACACTAGCCTCTGAAGACCTAAGACTTTGTCTATCTCTCCCTAGATGTCGCCCTGATCTAAGGTTCATAAGCATAATTGAATAGCCCAAATTTGCCCAAGTACAACCTCGTTGCTGAGCTCTTTTGTATCAGTTACTTGATTCTTTTTAGTGGTTACCGTGTTTATGCTCTTGTCAGAAATCACGTCGTCAGGAATATTTGAGTTAATTTTCGCACTGTAAGTTGATCATTCCACGTTAGATTCTTTCCTTTAAGGTTATCGCATCACGAAGAGATTATGTTTAAGCTTCAACTTGAGTGCATAGGTAGTCTTCAACTTGATTGATGCCTATCGTTGCCCTGACTTACTCCTAGCACTAGTCGTTCTTAGCCTAAACTAGGAATTGATAGAGGGTGTTGAGGATTTTCCAACCTTGAGTTTCTTTCTTTGTGTTGTTGCCCTGGTGTGCCGAGGACGCGTGTTCCCAAGCTTGCACTTACTCTTGCTTAGAATGCCCTCAAGTGCTCTTGCTGGACCTGTAAAAGTCCCATGGTTAGCTCAAGACTTAGATTCCAATGATACAATAGACCACTTTCATGCATGTAACTCACAGACCAAATTATCCTCTGCTTTTATGGAAAACAATCCCAAGGATCCCTCAGTTTTCCTACCTCGGGGTATGGTCAACTTCAAAAAACCCTATCTAATGATCCTGATATTAATTTTCACATAACCTGTGGAAGTTTTGGTTGTACTCCCCACGAGCTTTCCAATAAAACAAGAATCACAGCAAACGGATTTCGTATGAGGAAGTTATGTCAATTCAGGCTTCAAGGATTAAAACAGGGTTCAAACAGGCCAACAGGGCAACAGGTTTTCCTCGGGTTATTTGCCTATAGCCTCCTTATGTGCTCTAGAGTCCATGATCCATGTCCAAAATTAGCCAAATTCTTCAAATTAGAAAACCCTAAAAAATTGGCCGAAATGGTTGTCAATCGCAATCGACTGGGCTGTCAATCGCGATGGATTGGTGTCTGTCGCGATGGACAGGTGTCTGTCGCGATTGACAGGTGTCTGTCCCGATGGATGGCTGTCGGTCGCGATGGATGGCTGTCAATCGCGATCGACTGGGTTGTCAATCGCGATGGACTGGTGTCCGTCGCGATTGACAGGTGTCTATCGTGATGGATGGCTGTCTGTCGCGATTGACAGGTGTCTATCGCGATGGATGGCTGTCCGTCGCGATTGATGGCTGTCCGTCGCGATGGACAGGTGTCAGTCGCGATTGATGGCTATCCGTCGCGATTGACAGGTGTCTATCGCGATGGATGGCTGTCCGTCGCGATTGATGGCTGTCCGTCGTGATGGACAGGTGTCAGTCGTGATTGATGGTATCAATCGCGATGGACTAAAAAATTGCAATTTTTTCAAAAATTTTTATGGATCTGTGCTGTGCCAAGCCTCTAGTCTACTGGGGTGCACTCAGTTTTACCAAAAGATGAAAATTTTTGTCAATCGCGATGGACAGAAGCTGGCGACTGCGAGACAGTTCTGCACATTTCCGTACCTGCGCAACGTGCTGGAGGGGATCATGCTGCTGGAACCTGCAAAAAACTCAACAAACATGCAAAAATAGTGCACACAAGATCGCTCTCTCGCTCTGTCTCACAAGTGAAATGAGGGAAATGAAAGGGGGAAGGAGATATAGTAAAAAAACTGAAATTTTTGCGATGATGGAGATGGAGGTGGAAGATGATGGGGATGATGATAGTGATGATGATGATGAAGTAAGGATGAGAAAAGTAAGGAAAAGTAAAGAAATTACCTACAACGCCAACGTCACAACTCTACGTCTTACCATCACATGCTCGTCCTCAAAGCTCGATCCCCGGCAACGGCGCCAAAATTTGGTGTAGCTCAGTGATGAGTAGCACCTCTTTTAATGTCAATCCGGGAAGACGTGAGGATGGTATGAAGACCTCGAGCAAGTGAAGGCACAAGTGCGTGAGTGAGAAGCACACTAGCATGCACACACATACACACACACGCGCACACACAGTAAGACAAAGAGTGAGAAGCAATGGAGTTCTTAGATTACTTTCAAAAAGCTCTTACAAGTTCAATTCAATTACAAGCTAACCTCAAAAATGAGCTCTCTAGCTCTAAATATAGTTTTTGACTAGGTTTTGGCCTTGTCCAGACCTAGTGTCCGGCCTAGTTAAACATTAGGTTCCAGGGCCAATTTGAGGGCTTAAACGGAGTCTAAAAAATACGAAAATTGATATGTAGGTACTTCTAAGGCTCTTCAAGCTCAAGGACTCCTTGGCTTGCACAAAATGGAGCTACAAAAATAGGAAATGGTATGTACAATGATTGTTAGTGATAAGATCCACTATTATAAAGATGCTGATTTGGAAAAATTTGAAGGGCCTATCTGCCAGATTTGCGTCGACTGCTTTGTCTACTTAATCCTTCACCTCGCTCTGACTCTCTTCGCTGGCTTCCTTGTCTAGTCAGTCCTTGGGTGCCCATACTGCTCTCAACATATATGTATGTGTATATGTATATGTATATGTATATGTATATGTATATGTATATGTATATGTATATGTATATGTATATGTATATGTATATGTATATGTATATGTATATGTATATGTATATGTATATGTATATGTATATGTATATGTATATGTATATGTATATGTATATGTATATGTATATATATATATATATGTATATGTATATGTATATGTATATGTATATGTATATGTATATGTATATGTATATGTATATGTATATGTATATGTATATGTATATGTATATGTATATGTATATGTATATGTATATGTATGTGTATATGTATGTGTATGTCTATCTATAGCTCTATGTGTATCTGTATCTATATCTGTATCTGTATCTGTATCTGTATCTGTATCTGTATCTGTATCTGTATCTGTATCTGTATCTGTATCTGTATCTGTATCTGTATCTGTATCTGTATCTGTATCTGTATCTGTATCTGTATCTGTATCTGTATCTGTATCTGTATCTGTATCTGTATCTGTATCTGTATCTGTATCTGTATCTGTATCTGTATCTGTATCTGTATCTGTATCTGTATCTGTATCTGTATCTGTATCTGTATCTGTATCTGTATCTGTATCTGTATCTGTATCTGTATCTGTATCTGTATCTGTATCTGTATCTGTATCTGTATCTGTATCTGTATCTGTATCTGTATCTGTATCTGTATCTGTATCTGTATCTGTATCTGTATCTGTATCTGTATCTGTATCTGTATCTGTATCTGTATCTGTATCTGTATCTGTATCTGTATCTGTATCTGTATCTGTATCTGTATCTGTATCTGTATCTGTATCTGTATCTGTATCTGTATCTGTATCTGTATCTGTATCTGTATCTGTATCTGTATCTGTATCTGTATCTGTATCTGTATCTGTATCTGTATCTGTATCTGTATCTGTATCTGTATCTGTATCTGTATCTGTATCTGTATCTGTATCTGTATCTGTATCTGTATCTGTATCTGTATCTGTATCTGTATCTGTATCTGTATCTGTATCTGTATCTGTATCTGTATCTGTATCTGTATCTGTATCTGTATCTGTATCTGTATCTGTATCTGTATCTGTATCTGTATCTGTATCTGTATCTGTATCTGTATCTGTATCTGTATCTGTATCTGTATCTGTATCTGTATCTGTATCTGTATCTGTATCTGTATCTGTATCTGTATCTGTATCTGTATCTGTATCTGTATCTGTATCTGTATCTGTATCTGTATCTGTATCTGTATCTGTATCTGTATCTGTATCTGTATCTGTATCTGTATCTGTATCTGTATCTGTATCTGTATCTGTATCTGTATCTGTATCTGTATCTGTATCTGTATCTGTATCTGTATCTGTATCTGTATCTGTATCTGTATCTGTATCTGTATCTGTATCTGTATCTGTATCTGTATCTGTATCTGTATCTGTATCTGTATCTGTATCTGTATCTGTATCTGTATCTGTATCTGTATCTGTATCTGTATCTGTATCTGTATCTGTATCTTGTATCTGTATCTGTATCTGTATCTGTATCTGTATCTGTATCTGTATCTGTATGTGTATCTGTATCTGTATCTGTATCTGTATCTGTATCTGTATCTGTATCTGTATCTGTATCTGTATCTGTATCTGTATCTGTATCTGTATCTGTATCTGTATCTGTATCTGTATCTGTAGCTCAGTGATGAGTAGCACCTCCTTTAATGTCAATCTGGGAAGACATGAGGATGGTATGAAGACCACGAGCAAGTGGAAGCACAAGTGCGTGAGTGAGAAGCACACAAGCATGCACACACATACACACACACGCGCACACACGGTAAGAACAAAGAGAGTAAGACAATGGAATCACTTCTATTGCAAGAAAGTTCTCATACAAGCTCAAACTACAAGAAGCTCCCCCAAAATGAGCTCTCTAGCTCTATTTATAGTTCTTGACTAGCTTTGGCCCTGTTCAGACCTAGTGTCCGGCCTAGTTAAAAATTAGGTTCCGGGGCTTATTTGAGGGCCCAAACGAAATCTAAAAATTATGAAAATTGGCAGGCAACTACATCTAAGGCTCCCCAAGCTCGAGGACTCCTTGGCTTGTACAAAATGGAGCTACAAAAAGGTGAAAAGATATTTACAAGGGTTTGTAGTGATGAGAATCACTTTAGAATGATGTTGGGTTTTTTTTGGAAAAAATGAAGGGTAGCCTCAGTGCTAGATCTGCATGTGTGTCCATACTTGCTTCTTCCCGCATCCTGTCAACACTCTCCCCCCCCTAGGGTCTGTCGCCTCTGACAGACCTCTTTTCCGCCGTTTGATCAATGTATGTTTGCAGGAGGTCGGTTGCCAATTCGTGTTCTTTGATTTTTAATCCTCTGATTAGATCTCGTTGCAAGGCCTCCCAATCCACTGTACCAGGCATGTCAGGTTGTGGCATCGTGTAAAGCTCGGAGTGCATCGTTTGCTCACATGCAAAGAGATGGAGTAGGTGCGTAGGCCGTGGCGCAAATACCTCTGAATGTGCTTCCCAAAACCCCGTGGTGAACATGTCGTCAAATGTTTGCTTGTAGCAGGCAGGGAGGTACCTTATACGTGCATGCCATGCGTAAGCCACTCGTATGCTCGGGGTTGTGCTCATATCATATAGCAGGTCGTAATTACCATTAATAAACCCGGGAATAGGAGGTTGAATACGGCATACATTGCGAAAAGTTTTGAGTACGACCTGCATCATGTCGAAGATCTTGAGCATCATCTGGGCAGCGACATCTGGCATAGGGTGGAGGCGTGGTATCCAATGTCTGATGGTTGCAATCATGTATGACACTGTAGGAGTACCGGTTGGGGGGGCGATAGCGGGGTAATTGAGCCATTCTTTACAGTTTGCGTTATTCTGAACCTTGATGGCAAAAGCTTTCCATGATCGGCGTCTTTGCACTGGCCCAAAGCACGGATTGTACCTCAAATGCATGGGGGCATGATCCCATGTTCGAAGCATTTCTGGGTAAGTTTCGAGTAACTTTTGCCTCCACGTTGGTTGGAATATGACCCCTTTTCGTGCCGCTTCTGGTATGTCTTCTGGTTCGAACTGTGTGCCAAATGTGGGGCACTTGTTGGTGACCCGTTTGATTTCTGCATTGTAGTCAGCTAACAGGACAAAATAGGGCTTGTATTGCAGTTCTGAACTAGTGATAAGGCGTCTAGGGGCGATGTGCCTGAAGTATTCTGAGTGAAGGATGGTGTCCTCAATGGCCTTCATTGCCAGCATCTGAGTGGATATCCGCTCCTGATGAGTTTGCCCCATCTCCTCTACTTGTTTCATCCATGCTGATGGGGGTTCCTCATAGGTATCTTGACCTTCTTCTGTTACGCATCCTCCTGGGAATGGTTGAGGCTCGTAGGCGTCGACTAATGCTTCCTCCACTGGGATGGTAACTGCTTCTTCTTCTGACGGTTGCTTTGGTGGGGAAGGGGGTCGTTCGTACTGCATCAACTTCAGTTTTAATTCTGCGATCTGCTGCCGTAACTCCAGCACGTCGTTGGTCGTTGAATGTTCAGGTTCGGTTGAAGTAGCAGCGTCTGTCATTTCTTTAGGTTCCTGTCGGTGTGATGTAGACTCTTGGGGTCTCTGTAAGTCCTTTACCTGGTCGGCAAGCTGATCATGTGCTTCTAAAAGATTGGCATACGTTTCCAAGATTTGTTGTATACTTTCTGAGGGAACAGCTTGAAATTTGACCGGGTCTATGGGTACTCCCGAGGTGTTTTCCATGGCAGCCTCGAGGTTCTCTTGGTTTTGTTGTTGAAGCCGTCTATTCTCTTCTTGCGCTGCTGCCAGATGTCGTCGTAGCAAAGCCATGTTTCGTTGAAGCCGTGCATTGCGGCCCATGTGATCGCGCAGCTGTTCCTCCATGGCTTTGCTCTCTTCCATATGCTCCGCTTTGAGTTGCGCATTTGCCTGTTCGAGGGTGGATATCTTGCTTTGTGACTCTGTATGAATGAACTCCAAAGCATTGACACGCTCTTGGAGTGTTGCTGTGAGGGTGCAAAGCCCTTTGTTATTTTCTTCCAATAATGTATATTCGTGCTTAAGTTGAGTGGCAGCTTCGAGCATCGTGTCAAGTGCAAGACTAAATGAGGTGGAAGATGCAGGGGGTTGGGAAGTGGGAGTGGGAAAAGTGGATGTTGTGCCTACTGTGTGTGGAAGTGGTGATGTGAGTGTAATAACCTGTGATGGTGTTGTGAGAACAGTGGTGGTGGGTGATCTAGCGGATGGTGAGATGTCCATGGGATCGGACATGAGTGAGTGTGATTCGTGAAATGTGAACACCGGGATGGTGGGTGGTGTGATAGTGGTGGCTGTGAATGTGGGGAAGTGACTTTGGGGAAGGGACTTTTTCTTATGTTCCTCAACCTGTCGAAGAATGTTTACAAATTGGGTCCACAAGGAGGGTTGGGTGATTAGTGTGGTGCCCGAGGCAGTTACAAGGGATGGAGTAGGTATAGTTTGGGAGGGAGGAAATGGAAGGGTGGAGGGTAAGGGAAGGGAAAGAGTCTGACTCGTGACAGATGGTTGTCCAAAGGCATGGAGGAAGGAAGGGTGACCTAGTTGGGGTTCAAAAATCTGAGTGACAGAGATGGATGAGGGTGAAGGAAGGAGAGTAGAAACGGGGGTGTGTACAATGGTCTCACTATAGGAGGAGAATGGTTGTGTAGAAAGATAAGTGGAGAGAGGCTCTGAGGGTGGGATAGGAGATGATGGGGGGGATGGGGCATGCGTAACTTCCTCCAGTTCATCATTGTGCCTAGGGCTAATCATGTGAACATCTTCTGATGTGGACGTAGCTAGCGCGGTAGATACTTCCATCTGAATCATCTTTCCTTGTCGCGGCCGCGTATCAATTCTTCTTTGATCATAAGCAGGATTCTCTTGATAGACCAAGGTTCTCAATGCTTCACTGATGCCACAGGTGTCCGCCAAAAGATTTAGCGATTCTACAAAATGGGGGTCGATATGCTCTGACTGTAACATCTGGTTTACTAGGGCCCTATTTGCTTCTTCTGACATTTTATGGCGTCTTTGTACCTGCTTGATTGTCTGGTATAATCGTTTGAGCTGTGCCGTATAGGCAGGGGCTTCGTCTTCACTCTCTTCTGGGTTATTCCTTGGCGCCTGCTCCTGAGCTTGTGTGTTTGGACTTTGAGGAGGTTGCGTCACTCCTAGCTCCTGTACGCTGCTTGTCTCACCTCGTGCCTGTTCTCTTTGGGTTGATGTCCCCGGATCGATATTGTCAGGGCAACCTTCACTGTCTGATAGATGAGCCGTCTGCAGAAATGTTTCAAAATCAAAATTTTGGTCTTCGGTGAAAGTGGCCATCGCTGCGAATTCTGCATCGGTAGGTAGCGGAGGGGCAGAGGGAGTGGGCTGTACCACCTCTCTTGGTTGAGACTCCTGGAGATGGATTGTGATTGGTGCCACCGGGGCTTCCTCTCTAGTGGAGACTTCGGTAGTGGTTGCTGGAGGGATCAGGACTTGTGAAAGGGATCCACGCATTCTTTTTGCAGGCTGACTCCCTGACTTTCGCCCTTTAAACAATTCTAGATGTGCATACTTTAGGGCTCGAGCAACTGGCACATCATACGCCAGACATCTGTAGATGATTCTAGTCAACGCACAGCAACCATGTAGAGTGGGCTTCCTCACCCCCCGCTTGCCTGCCTCATACGCCTGATCTAAGATCCATACCGGCATCTTAATGGGCAAGCTTCCGGTCTCTGCTAAATACAATCCGTACCATATCTTCTTGTGAGGCTGAGTGAAGCGGTCTTGAGCTGGAAATGCGAAGTGCTGGAGGCACATCCGCAGGGGTATGGCGATGTTGGGGGTGAGGGCGCACATGTCTTTAAGCTTCTTGACTCTATTGCTTTTCATTGATTCTGGTATCAAGGGGTCACGATCTGAAGGCACATGAGTGCCATACATTTGAAGGGCTTCCCTGATTAAGGTTACATTTAATTCAAACTTCCTCATCTCCTCCAGATTAGATAAGGAGGGCACCCAGAATGTGCCTGAATGATCTTTATCCCCGGTAGGTTTCAACGTAGCAATCAAGTAGTAACACCTGAGGAAGTCAGGTTTTGGTAGAGCTGCACTGAAGTAAGTTTGAAGTCCCGCCTTTTGCCAGATCTCTTGAAGTGGAGCTGCATTTTGCAAGGTCTCAAATTCTCTTGAAAAGAATTGGAAGGTCCACCAAACCCCTCCACACTCCATCTTGGACTCCCAGATGTGATCTGCGTCTCCCAAATCCCCTGGCATTTCATTGAACCAATGGGAGTGCCCTTTTACTCTTTCGGTTAGCCCACTGGGTGGATCTGGAATAGGAATCCTTCGCACATTCAAGAGTTCTTCAGGCCTAGCCGTTGGTGGAGCTTCCACTGGCATGGCATCCCAATTGATAGGAGCACCAGATCCTGCCTGAGAGCTTGTGCCTGCCGCTGTTGCCATGAGAGTAGGTTGCTTATCTGCTGGAAGACGAAAGGCACATTAGTGTTGCATAGGAAACAGGATGTAATGGTGTTCCCTTCACAATACTAACACGACAATCCCGGAGGTCAGTGATTAGTGGTGAGGTGTTTATGATATGTGTGAGTGGTGATTAAAGGTCAGTGTCATCCTAGATGCATACTTTGGTTATGCAATGGGCTCGGAATGCTTCTACGTTAGTGTGGACGGATTTACAGAATAGGGTCAGGGGGTTTAGTACACCGTTTAATTCTCCACACTTTGATACAGGAGTCGTAGCTCTTAGAGCTAAGGACATGTGAAGATTTCGGTCTGAGAGTGTGATGTATGTGGGATCTTGTGGGTACCCATTTCCAGACATTCCTGGGGTTGATGGGAGTGTGGACAGTGAGAGGTGTAGGTATCTTGTCACTTCCTGAGTTGTTGGCCAAGAGTGCTTGTGAGAGCTGCTTCATCCTTGTGCCTGTAGTTGAAGTAATTTGGGCTTGTAAGCTAGCCTTGGGCACCCATATCTGTCTAGCATTAGGGATGGCCTTCATTGACCGCTTGGGAACCCAAATAGAGATGGTGTGCCTAGGGGTTATATTAGGGGGCTTCTTAGCTTTGTTCCTTGATTGTGAGGCTCGTTTCTTGTCTCCTTGAGAATCTGCGATTGGAGCTGTGGGTCTCCCATCCTTGCGTATCCAGATCTGCTTCACGCCACGAGATGCTCCATGTTGCGCGGGTTGGCGCTCCTTCCTCTTGATCAGCGGTCTCCTTCGTATAGAGTGATGTTCGGTCCCTTCGTTTAGAATCTTCTTTGGATCAATTAGGAACTCCTTCTTGGCTCCTGAGCCTTCAGTAAGATTGTCATTTCTCTGCACCATAGAAGTTTGGACAAGCACAACGTGGTTATCTTCGTGTGGATTCCTGGAGGGACCAGGAGTTGTTGCCTGTTCTATTGGTTTGAGTGCTTGATTTTCTAATTCAATCGTGAGACGACTCTGGCCTACCCAAGCCTGAAGAAGTCCACTTCTTAGGTTCAGGTTGACTGCATGATCATAGATCCAGTCTTGGCCCAAGACAAGAGGTTCGGTCAGATCCTCGTCTTCACACACTAGCACTTTTGCTGGCATGAGGACCTCTTGTATGTAGAGGGGAAGATCCACCTCTCCCATACAAGGGGTTTCAACACCTCCTAATCCTATCAGATATGCTTCTATGGGTTTTACCTCCAACTGCAGCTGCTGGCAATAAGAAAGCCGAATTGCACTTGTGGCTGCTCCTGAATCAATTAAAGCCCTCACGCTTGTTGTGCTGTCCTTTTGTCCTATTTCTAGGGTCACAAAAGGTCGTCGGTCTACTATCTTATGGGTGCGCCCACCTGAAGCCTCACACATGGCCATGTGGTAGCCTGGAGACTCTTGAGTGTCAGTCATAGGCTGGTCCCTTCCTCGTCTCCTCAACTTCATTCTTCTGATACGCTCTAAGGCCTCTGCCTGTGCTTCTTCCCGAATTCGTTTTTCCTCCTCTTTACGTTGCTTAGCAATATTGAGTCGGCTTAGCATCTCCTCCGTGAGGGGTTCCTGATACAGTTTGACTCTGCATCCGCTAATATAGTTTGGGAGGACATCCCCCTCTAAAGTGGCTAGTTGTACTGCTCCACTTGTGGAGATCCTATTAATGATCATAGGTCCATAGCCTCTCTTTTCTAGCTTTCTTGCGTGTTGTTTCAATGTGTAGACTAACACTAGATCTCCTGCCTTCAAGCCCTTATCCTTCACATGGGCATCAAAGTATGCTTTTTGCCGTTTCTTTGCAGCATAGATGCCTGCTGCAGCTCGTAGCCTCGTCTCACCTAAACGCTCTAGATCAAAGATCCTAGAGGACAACTCGTGTCCATTCCACTCATGCTCTTGTGCTACTCTTAAAGCTGGAATTAGGAAATCTAAGGGTAGCACCGCATTTTGTCCGAAGACCATCTGAAATGGGGTGGCATTGAGTACCGTTTTGTAAGCAACTCGGTATGCCCAAACAGCATGATGAAGTTGTTTGTCCCAATCAGAGCGTTTATTGTTTACAAGTTTCGTCAATACATTACACAGGATCTTATTCGTGCTCTCGGCTTGTCCGTTAGCCTGTGGGTGATAGGGTGCAGATTTCTTATGTATCACCATGAATTCTTGAAGGAGATTTTCAATGACCTCATTCAAGAAGTGCGTACCTCTATCACTAACCAACTCTATTGGTAACCCATATCTAGTGAACACATTTTCGAATAAGAACTTAGCCGTCGTTTGAGCATCATTCTTTGCCGTGGCTTTTACTTCCACCCACTTTGTAAGGTAATCTGTGGCTACAATAATGTATTCTGCATGGGAGTTCCTAGCTGGGGGGTTGATGGGACCTACAAAGTCTATACCCCACTTTGAAAATGCACGTCCTCCCATCATCGGCCTCAAGGGCATTTCATCCTTTCTTGTCGGATATTGGGCACGTTGGCATGTGTCGCAACTCTTCACATAAGTATGTGCATCCATATGAAGAGTGGGCCACCACAGTCCTGAGAATAGAATAGTCTTAATCACTCTGTCAGGCCCAAAGTGTCCACCTGCAGCACCGCTATGTGCCGTTTCTAAGACTTTCAAGTAGTCTGATTCATGTACGCACAGTCTTAGGTAACCATCCTTGCCTCTTCGATACAAATTGTCTCCTACTAAAGCATAGTCTTGAGCCTCTTGCTCCATGCTCCGTTTTCTTGCAAGACTAGCCTGATTGGTTAATGTTCCTGTTCTCATGAACTCAACCAGTGGAGCACTCCAATCTGGGATTAATGACATGTGATAAAGAGTGGCATGCTCCACTGGGGGTCTCTCCTGGCACTCTGGACAGTTCTGGATCCACTCTTGTACTTCTTTGTCCATGCTAGGCCAATACACTCCTAAGCGTTTTAGATTCTGCAAGGTTCGTTGTTTAGAGTAGTGATTCCCTAGCGATCCCTCATGGGCTTGTTGCAGCCAACTAGCATGTTCATCATCCTCGACACAACAAGCCAATATGCCCTCGTTATCTTGCTTGTACATGCTTCCGGCTAATATTTGATACTTTAGCGATTTTACAATTTCCTCTTTGCTTGTCTTAACATTTTTATTTGCAGGCCCGAAGGTTAGGACTGGTACCAACTTATTTGCCCATTTAGGTACAACTTCTAAATTGAACAGATAAGCATCGGGCAACTCATCAGACACTCCTTGCGGTGGCTCTCCTGAAGTGATGCGAGAAAGATGGTCAGCCCTAAGATGGGTTCTACCTTTCCTGACAACCACTTCAAAGTCGTATTCCATTAGTAAGAGGAACCATCTTACTAAGCGGCCTGTATTGCAAGGTTTATTGACCAAATATAGTAACGCTTGATGATCAGTGAAAAACTTGAACTTGTTGGCCAATAGGTAGTGTCTAAACTTCTTCACAGCATATATCATGCCTAAGCCTTCTCTCTCCGTTGTGGTGTAATTTCGTTCAGCTGCATTTAATTGCCTACTAGCATAGGCTATCGGCAAATCTAGGTTTCCTTCGCCTGTGGGTTGTGCTAGCACACATCCGATTGCATGATTGGAGGCATCTACATGGACATGAAAGGGTTTGCTCCAATCCGGAGTAGTCAATATTGGTGCTGTGCACAAACGTCTCTTCAGCTCATTGAAGGAAGTCTCGCATTCCTCATTCCATTCAAAATTCGTTAACAGCCCATAAAGAGGTTTAGCTATGATGGCATACATGTGGATAAATCTACGGTAATATCCACAATGGCCCATAAAGGCTTGTACCTCTTTCACATTTCTTGGTCTGGCCAACTCTGCTATTGCTCTCACCTTGTCTTCGTCTGTTGATATTCCATTCTTCGAAACAATGTGACCTAAGATCTTACCTTGGCGTACCATAAACACACACTTCTCTGGATTCAGACACACTCGATAATCTCTACACTTGTTGAAGATTTGCCTAAGCTCAGGGATGTGGTAACTCCTTTCTTGGGAATGAGCGCATAAATCATCCACATATACTTCTAAGCTCTTTCGCAAGAACTCTTTGAAGACATGACACATGAGTCTTTGGAATGTTGCAGGTGCATTGGTGAGCCCAAATGGCATCACACGGAATGCAAAGATTCCCCATTCTGTGGCAAAGGCCGTTTTGTGTTGATCTTCGGGGGCGATGGCTACTTGGTTGTAACCTGAAAATCCATCAAGGAAGCTGTAAACCTCCTTGCCTGCAACACGCTCCAAAAGATGTTCGGTGATGGGCAGTGGATAACTATCTCTAATCGTAGCGGCATTAACTTTTTTAAGGTTAATGCACACTCGCAATTTCCCATTCTTCTTGGGCACCACTACAATAGGGGACACCCATTCAGTGTGCTCAATCTCATAGATGAATCCGGCTTCAATCAGCCTGTCAATTTCCTCTTTTATTTTGGCCGCATAATTGTCATTATATGTGTAGGGTTTTTGTTTGGTGGGCTTAGCATCAGCGGTCATCGGAATCGTATGAGAGCAGATCTCTGGATCTACTCCTTTCAAGTCTCTATAATGCCATGCGAACACATCCCTATATTCTCTTAATAGAGCTACAAGCTCTGCTTCTTCTTCTGCACTTAGGTCGTCACCTATGTACGTACATCTCTCTTCGTTCCCTTCAAGGGTCACTACAATTTTTTTGGTCTTTTCTTTATTGTCATATGCTTCTCCTATAATGGCCTCTCTCTTAGGCATTCGTACCAATATTTTCTGGTCTTCCACTTCATATTTCTTGAAATTTTCTGGTACTTCAAACAATGATTCTTCCTCTTCTTGTCTTACTGCTTTCCTTTTCTTTTTCTTTTGACTTCCTTCACTTCCTTTCTTTGAATTTATCGTTTTAATACTCGCAAGGGGTTCTTCTTCTTTTTGGGTTAACACTCCTATGTCTTCTAAGTAGTGTTCCTCTGAGTCGAAGTAAGTATCCATCACAATGGATTCTAGATCATCGTCACTCTCTTCTTCTTCCATGGACTCACTAGGATCACACTCTTCCAACAAGGGCTGACACATGAACACTGAAATGTCATAACCCTCCTCATCACAATGAGGTGTCCATTGTTCTTCATTGACTGCAATGTCCATGGTAGCTAAGATTTCTGCCCAACCATGAGGCTCAAATTCCTCATCTGGAAATATCATCGGTGTATAGGCTGGGTCTTTTATTGGTCTATCTCCTGGGGGAGTTCCTTCTTCTCTCGCTTTTAGGCGCTTTTCCTCTTCCTCAGCGACCTTGCACATCCACAAGTGAGTATCTTCATGCAGCCAGGATGGTTCAGGTGAACTTCCAGATTGCACGGAGATAGAATCTTCTTTCGCTTTGTGGATAGGATTCCACTGTAGGGGTGGTACATCTCTGAAGGTGTGATCCTTCAGATTGACCTTGGTGGTGACCCCTAAGTGCTGTAAGTACAAGGAGTTGGTTCCCCAATCCTGTACTATTTGCAATTGTCGTAGGAAAGGTCTTCCTAGGATCATCTCGTAAACATTATTCTTCTCAAAGTCACATATAGCAAACGTATGTTCAAACTCCACACCACAAGTGGTTAGAGTTATCCCTTCAAGCAATCCGAGAGGTCTTTCAAAATGACCATCTGCCATTTGAAGTTTCATTCTCGTTGGTCTTAAGGTGGGTTTGCCCCATCGCTTCCACAGGGAGATGGTCGCGATAGCAACACCGGCACCCGAATCCACAATTGCTTTGGTTGTGTAACCTTGATAGGTGATCGGAAGATAAGTGTTACCTTCTTCACCTTCGCTCATGTCTCCTATCTTGTCAAGAGGTATCTCGGGAACTTTCTGCTTAGAGCCTACTTTTGGTATATTGGATTCAAGTTCTGGAACCTGATCTTTCACATGATTCCAGAGCTCCGGTTTTGCCTTGAGGAGTTCCTCTACAGTGAGGTGACATTGAACCTTAGTGTTCTTCACCACATCAGTGTTCCTGGGAATCACTGAGTCTTCATTTCTTACCAATATCGTGGGCGCTCTGATCTGGAGAGATTCAGATTCCCATGGGCCTGTGAAATGAGGCAACTCTTGTAAAGAATTAGATTCAAAATCTAATCTCTCATCCTCTTGTTGCTCTGCTTGATCCCCATAGATAGAGGGAATGTCTTGGGGAAATTGATCACGAAGATCATCAATCTCAGGAATCGGAGGGGAATCACCCTTCTCCTTGGCCCATTTCTCTTCTTGTATTTCCCGCAAGAACTCTGGAGAGTACTGTTGTATTGAAGGAGGTATTCCAGCATCCGTGGAATTAGGAACATAAGCTACCATTTGTGGTGAGCTTCCTCTTTCAACAACTGGTTGAGCCTGTGGAGGTAAAGAAACTTGTGATTTGTTTACCAACTGCTCTAATCTTTCTAGTAAGCCTTGGAAATGCAAATCCGGCTTGACAGAGTTCGTCTGATTGAACCTTTGGCTAGTCTCAAGTATAGCTTGAGCTTGTTCTACCATTTTCATGCACATTTTCATCCGTTCAATCTCTAAATCTGCTCTAGGGTAACTCTTATCTAGGTTTGCAGCTGTTGGCCCTTCTTGAAGTCGAGCCTGGTAGGCCTTGAACATCATGTCCAAGCCTTCAGGAGTGGGGTCAGCTAATACTGATCCTACTCGGGGTGGTGGGTGGGTTACGAGGGGTGTGTTAGAGGGTGGAAAAAGGGAGGGTGATGGGGATGGTAGTGGTGGAAGTGTGTGGGAGTGTGGTTGAGATGTGATTTCTGTGATTTTTGCCTTGGTTTCTCTCACGCTTTCTTCAAGTTCGTTTATCTTTTTTGCCCATTGTCTCTTCATTCTTTCACGACTATCCTTCCAGGCTCTAGTCCTCTTTTTGGTTATGTTCTCTGTTTCACTCACCTCGGGGCTCTGTTCGGGGCCAACACCTTGGTGTTGTTGAAGTGCCTGGGCTCTTGTGATCACTTGCACAGGTGCAGTGGAAGTCACGCTTCCTATGGAGTCTACCACTAACCCAACGACATTGATAGGAGTGATTTTAGGCATGTTATTAGGGTTCTTCGGGCAATCTCGTAGGAGATGCTCTTTCCCGCAATCTTGACAGAAGCCCTGAATGGTTACTGGTTGAGGCTGTGTAGGGGCAGGCAGTGGGCAATCACGTATAAGGTGATCTCCCTGACATCTGAAGCATGGTCCTCTAGGAAATGGGGGTCGTACCTGCCTAGGTTGAGGTCTAGAGTTGGGGTTTGTGTACATGACATTAGAATACTCCGGTTCCCCATTATTTTCACTTGGGTCCTCATAGTAGTATGACTCGTTATGCTCGGGTGACTGCATGTAGTAAGCCTGTGGGCTATCAATATGTGCGGAGTCAAAACTATGGTCACTGGGATCACTGTCTGATAGCAATGGGGTGACTGGAACTATGGCTCTATTCAGATTTTCTTCAGTAGATGCATACTTCACTGGGATCACATTGGTTGGAGTAGGGGGTTGCTGCACTAGGACTGGTTGAGGTCTCTGCTGCCCTTGATAAGGTGGCTGATAGGTTTGTTGCGGTCTGTTGTATTGTGGAGATGGGTACTGATTCTGGTATCTACCCTGTTGTGGATATGGCTGAGGATAATTTTGCCTAACAGTTTGTTTGTTATATGGGCAGTCTTGCGCCGTGTGATTGGTGTACCTGCGCTCTATGGTGCAGTACTGGCTACTAGGATTCACCTGAGGTTGGGCCATAATGGGGCATACACTTGCCATATGTTCGCCGCCACAATTGTAACACCGCTTAACTGGGGCAAATCTCGGAATTTGCTTACTAGAGACACCTAGTTTTTGGGCTACCTTCTCTGCAAGTTCCTCGATGGATGTGGATTGACCAGATGTCTGTTTACTAGAGCTATCAGAATCCTTATAGATTTTTGATAGTTCTAACTCTTCACCTAGATTGTCCTCAATGTCTATGCACATGCGCACGCACTCCTCTATCGTTCTAGGGTCCTTCAGGTACACATATGACCTGAGCTTAGTGCTCAACAATCCATCTAGGAACAAGGCCACTTGTTTGGCTGGTGTGGGTAACTCTGGCATAGGGCATCTCTCCAGGTACTGTCTAAATCTTCTTCCAGCTAGTCTGACCGTCTCTTGAGGTGTTTGTTTGAAGCTATGAATTAGTGAGGAGGTGTTATGCCTGATTCCACTCTTAGAAAACTCAACAATAAATGCCTCTAAGAGTTGGTCTATGTTTCTGAAATGCCTCTCATTCAGTGGTTGGAACCACGTAAGGGCAGTGTTCCTAAGGGTTAGACCGAAAGCATTATATTGCGTGAATAGGTCCTCCACTTGTTCAGCTTTCAACACTTGTCGAAATTCGGCCACATGGTCATAAGGGTCTCCCGTGCCATCGAAATAATTCTTCATGGACTTCACAAGTTGGGTTGGTCGTAGGGTCCTAGTGTGTTCTCTCGGCCTTGGCAAAGGAAAATCATCAATGTCCCGGTGATTCCATGGGGTTCTATGTCTCTCAGTTTCTACTCTATTCCTTTCTGTTCCCGTTCTTTCTCTTCCCAGGGAGTTGGCAAAACTTACCTCAGGTTTGTCTCTACCTCTATCTCTTTGAGCGCCATGAGCGAGGGAGGTCCCGGTTCCTTGATGACCAAAGGATACATTAGACCTTGGTTGGGGAAAAACAAATTCACCCTTCCAAGTGTAGGCATGTCTGCCCTGCTCAGTGACCACGAAGATTCTCTCTGATGCAGTGTCTAGGTAGGTTACTTGGCCTGGACTATCAGGGTCTTTAAACTCGTAGATTGTGAGGGTGTTCCCCTCCTGAGGTTGAGAAGTTCTATATCTCCAAAAAGCCTCATCGGTTTCCCGATTTAAAAGCAGATCTATGCTTTTATTATCTTGTGGAACCCACTCAGGAGTCATGATTCTAGTCAAGACAGACTTACCACGGGGAGTTCTTGGCTCTCTCTCTAAGTTCCCTTGCTCTATATCTCCCATGTCGGTCTCCGCAATCACATTTCCAAACTCATCAGTCCTATCAGGAAGAGTGGTGACTACGTACATAGTCCCCTCTTTATCTAGGTATGCTCCATTCTCAAACTTGACTACCGGGTGGTCTAATCCATGGGTTTGATCGGGGTCCTTAATCTGGACCACCGATCTTCTCAGTCCGTCTTCGTAGATGCGAGCACCTAGACGATTCGTCCTGATATATTCCAATTGCGTCTTATAAGGCCCTTCGGGCTTCTCTAGGTAAGCCAACCCTGAACTACCTACTGATCTCTCCATGTGATAGGACATCTCAGAATCACTTGTTTCTGATCTGGCAGGGTAATCACTCAACTGCTGGGCCCAAGACCTGGCAGTGTGATTGACACTAGCTTCAGAAGATCTGAGGCTTTGTCTGTCTCGGCCTAAGTGTCTGCCTGATCTAAGGTTCATAAGCCTGATTTATTCACCCCCTGGAACCCAAGCACGCTCTCGTTGCAGGTTGATTTTGCATCAATCACTTCGTTCTTTTTAGTTGAATATTATGTTTACGGTCTTGTCTGAAATTGCGTCGTCAGGGGTACTTAAGTGAATTTCCGCACTTGATGAGTGATCGATTCCCGTTATCTTTTTGTCCCTTAGTGTTTTCGTACTTAAGACCTATTTACTTTCTTGCACTTGGTTGATTAATTCTCTTGGACTTGATTCGTGCCTAACGTTGCCCTAGTTAATTACCACACCTAAGTCGTACTTAGTCTAGGCTAGGAATTGACAAAGGAGGGTTATGAGATTTTCCAACCTCAATCAGCTGGTTGACCCGACAGCTATGCAAGCCCAGGAAGCCTTCTCCCAGGCCCGGTACTCACCCTCGCTAGCTTGCTTTGATTGCCTTGAGTGCCCACAAAGTTCCTGCAAGAACTCACCAGTTAGTATAGATTGATTGCCACAAGTATTTGAAAGACACACTTCAATAATTTTAGTCCCCCTGGAGTAACTCACTGTACCCCCTGAATCTGAGAACCACTTAGTTCCACCTAAAGGTCAACTTAAAAATGCATGTTCTGAAACTCCGCGTATGATTCTTACAAAAACCAGTCGAGGTCCACGTAGGATTCTCAACGAGCTTTCCAACGAGACCAAAATCTCATCAATCGGAGTTCGTATGGTCAAGTTGTGACCATTCAGGCAGATAGGGGTCAAAACAGGCTCTCAGGGTTCAGGGATTTCCTCACAGGTTCCTAGGTCTTGTCCCACTTCTAAGGCTCTAATGTTACTCCAATGTGACCAAAACTAAGCTCAATTGTACCTCAATTTACTCCAAATATTCACTCTAAAATTTCGTGCGTTAAGGCCATGTATCGCGATAGGTTGGGTCGAAGTGTCGCGATACCCCCAAGTGTCGCGATAGCTCGTGAAGTGTCGCGATACCCCCAAGTGTCGCGATAGCTCGTGAAGTGTCGCGATACCCCCAAGTGTCGCGATAGCTCGGCTCGAAGTGTCGCGATACCCCGAAGTGTCGCGATAGCTCGGCTCGAAGTGTCGCGATACCCCCAAGTGTCGCGATAGCTCGTGAAGTGTCGCGATACCCCCAAGTGTCGCGATAGCTCGGCTCGAAGTGTCGCGATAGCTCGTGAAGTGTCGCGATACCCCGAAGTGTCGCGATAGCTCGTGAAGTGTCGCGATACCCCCAAGTGTCGCGATAGCTCGGCTCGAAGTGTCGTGATACCCCGAAGTGTCGCGATAGCTCGTGAAGTGTCGCGATACCCCGAAGTGTCGCGATAGCTCGTGAAGTGTCGCGATACCCCGAAGTGTCGCGATAGCTCGTGAAGTGTCGCGATACCCCGAAGTGTCGCGATAGCTCGTGAAGTGTCGCGATACCTTGAGGTGTCGCGATAGCTCGAGCTCAACGCCTCGGGGACTGTGCAGGCAGTTTCTGTACCTGCTGAGCTTGCTGGAGATGATGATGGAGCTGGTACCTGCAAGAAACATGCAAAAAACACACAAATGCAAACACACACAATCGCTCTCTCTCAAACTCGCACACAACAAATGAGGGAAAGAAAGGGAAGAGGGGATATGTAGTGGGGAAGGAGGTGGAGGTGGAGATGGAGAAGGAGGTGAAGGTGAAGATGGAGATGGAGGAAAATCAGAAATTTACCTACTACTTACCATTCCAACGCGTCCTCTCTACGTCTTACCATCACACGCTCGTCCTCAAAGCTCGATCCCCGGCAACGGCGCCAAAATTTGGTGTAGCTCAGTGATGAGTAGCACCTCCTTTAATGTCAATCCGGGAAGACATGAGGATGGTATGAAGACCACGAGCAAGTGGAAGCACAAGTGCGTGAGTGAGAAGCACACAAGCATGCACACACATACACACACACACGCACACACGGTAAGAACAAAGAGAGTAAGACAATGGAATCACTTCTATTGCAAGAAAGTTCTCATACAAGCTCAAACTACAAGAAGCTCCCCCAAAATGAGCTCTCTAGCTCTATTTATAGTTCTTGACTAGCTTTGGCCCTGTTCAGACCTAGTGTCCGGCCTAGTTAAAAATTAGGTTCCGGGGCTTATTTGAGGGCCCAAACGAAATCTAAAAATTATGAAAATTGGCAGGCAACTACATCTAAGGCTCCCCAAGCTCGAGGACTCCTCGGCTTGTACAAAATGGAGCTACAAAAAGGTGAAAAGATATTTACAAGGGTTTGTAGTGATGAGAATCACTTTAGAATGATGTTGGGTTTTTTTTGGAAAAAATGAAGGGTAGCCTCAGTGCTAGATCTGCATGTGTGTCCATACTTGCTTCTTCCCGCATCCTGTCAACAGTATCTGTATCTGTATCTGTATCTGTATCTGTATCTGTATCTGTATCTGTATCTGTATCTGTATCTGTATCTGTATCTGTATCTGTATCTGTATCTGTATCTGTATCTGTATCTGTATCTGTATCTGTATCTGTATCTGTATCTGTATCTGTATCTGTATCTGTATCTGTATCTGTATCTGTATCTGTATCTGTATCTGTATCTGTATCTGTATCTGTATCTGTATCTGTATCTGTATCTGTATCTGTATCTGTATCTGTATCTGTATCTGTATCTGTATCTGTATCTGTATCTGTATCTGTATCTGTATCTGTATCTGTATCTGTATGTGTATGTGTATGTGTATGTGTATGTGTATGTGTATGTGTATGTGTATGTGTATGTGTATGTGTATGTGTATGTGTATGTGTATGTGTATGTGTATGTGTATGTGTATGTGTATGTGTATCTGTATATGTATCTGTATCTGTATCTGTATTTGTATCTCTATCTGTATCTATATTTGTATTTGTATCTATATCTCTATCTTTATCTATATCTATATCTGTATCTGTATCTGCATCTGTATCTGTATCTGTATCTCTATCTATATCTATATCTGTATCTATATCTATATCTGTATCTATATCTGTATATGTATCTGTATCTGTATCTGTATCTATATCTCTATCTGTATCTCTATCTATATCTGTATCTGTATTTGTATCTGTATGTGTATCTCTATCTGTATCTGTTTCTGTATTTGTATGTGTATCTGTATATGTATCTGTATCTGTATCTGTATTTGTATCTGTATCTGTATCTATATCTGTATCTGTATCTATATCTCTATCTTTATCTATATCTCTATCTGTATCTGTATCTGCATCTGTATCTGTATCTGTATCTCTATCTATATCTATATCTGTATCTGTATCTATATCTGTATCTATATCTGTATCTGTATCTGTATCTGTATCTATATCTCTATCTGTATTTGTATCTATATCTGTATCTGTATCTGTATCTGTATGTGTATCTCTATCTGTATCTGTACCTGTATTTGTATGTGTATCTGTATATGTATCTGTATCTGTATCTCTATATGTATCTGTATTTGTATCTGTATCTATATCTATATCTGTATCTCTATCTCTATCTGTATTTGTATCTGTATCTGTATCTGTATCTGTATATGTATCTGTATCTGTAACCGTATATGTATCTTTATGTGTATGTGTATGTGTATCTGTATGTGTATCTGTATTTGTATCTGTATCTGTATCTGTATCTGTATCTGTATCTGTATCTGTATCTGTATCTGTATCTGTATCTGTATCTGTATCTGTATCTGTATCTATATCTGTATCTGTATCTGTATCTGTATCTGTATTTGTATCTGTATCTGTATCTGTATCTGTATCTGTATCTGTATCTGTATTTGTATCTGTATCTGTATCTGTATCTGTATCTGTATCTGTATCTGTATCTGTATCTGTATCTGTATCTATATCTGTATCTGTATCTGTATCTGTATTTGTATCTGTATTTGTATCTGTATCTATATCTGTATCTATATCTGTATCTGTATCTGTATTGTTAAAAGTCAAGAATCAAGCTACAAATTCGTGGGGAATCTTTTATGGACATGTGGAGCAATCAAATGAAGCCAAAAGCCATGAGATTCCATCAAGAAAAGTCACTCAACCACTCCCAAGTCATCTCAACTAAGTCCTCCAAGTTAGGAGGCTGATTTGGAAAGGTAGTTCCTAGATTTTAGGGACACACTTCTCACTATAAAAGGAGTATGTATCCCGACTTATTTTGGCCCATCTTCTTGGAGTTTTAGCTCATGTAAAGTGAGCACTAAGTGCTGGAGTTGTGATAAGCAAGCCCTTTGCTTAAGCTAGCCCCTTGCTTGCTTGTTTGTTTTCTTTTAGTAGGCATATCTATGTGTGTGCGCAGGCAGTGTTGCAACTCTCTACCCCTGAGTTGTTAGCATTGGTTCTCCTTCATATTGTATCCATTTGATGTAATTCTTGTCTCATTGGATAGCTATTAGATCTATTTTATGCTCACAAAGTCTCTTGATCATTCTCTAAGTAATCTGGGAGCAACATTCATTTTAGTGAAGTTGTGTGATTGATATCTCTCTTGGTGTGTAGGCTCTGTTGGAAATATTTTTCTCTCTGTTGTAAGGGCTGTTTCTCCTTATCTATGTATCCATTTGCTATGCTTTTGGTGTCATTGAGTAGCCATTAAAGTCCTCTAAAGTTGACCCAAGTTTGAGATTCATTCTCTGTATAATCTCTGAGAAAAGCTTGCTGGAGTGAAGTGAGGTATCTGCTTGACTGGCAGTTGTGAGCATTCAACTAGCTCATGTTGTAGACATTGTTTCTCCTTGTGTAAGCATCCATTTGAAGTGAAATTTGTTTTGTTGGAAAGCTCTTGGTGTCTACTACAGGTCTACAAAAGCTCACTGGAGTTCTCTTCAGAAGATCTGAGTAAGAGCATTTATGGTGTGCAGAGGTCAGAGAAGGATACCTGTGGAGGCCATTCACGCTTCGTCGTTGCTTAGGGGTTGAGATACTTTCCCATAAGTGGTATTAGAGCATTTGGGCATCTTGGAGGCATCACATACAAGCAAGAAGACCTCTTGGAGTTGGTGGTTGAAGATTTGCATCAACAAAAGCTTCTTGGAGGTAGCTCACATCAAGGGGGAGCTATTCTACTCAAATTTTCAAGAGCACAAGGTGTCCATCGAAGGAATGCTTTGGATTGAGGTAACCTCAGAGCCTCATTTTCATTTTACACACATTGGAGCATTAGCCAAGGGCTAGGTCAAGTATCAGAGATTAGATATGGGAGACTTCAACACTCAAATTGAAAAGCTAGACAAAGGTAACTATCAACCATGGAGATTTAGGGTCTCCAACTATCTTATGGGCAAGGGCCTTTGGGGGTTGATTAGTGGAAGTGAACCAAGACCTAGGTTGGATGAGAATCCAACCAATGACCAGAGAAGGGCCTTTAGGGAATGGAATGAAAGAGACAAGAGGGTTATCTTTATTCTTTCCCAACACATTAGCAATAGCATGATCGGCCATATCCAAGACTTGGATTCAAGCATAAAGGTATGGGAGACACTTGAAAGGCTTTATTCAACAAGCACCAAAGCAAGGAAGATCCAACTCAAGAATGAGTTCAACAACCTTAGGAAGAGCTCAGGGAGTAGCATAAATGACTACATACTTAAGGTCAAGGAGTTATCAGATGCATTGGGATCCATTGGAAGCCACGTAGACGATGAAGATCTTGTGGCTTATACTCTCAATGGTTTGAGAGATGATGAGAAGTGGAAACCCTTTACCACTTCAGTATATGTAAGGGATAATCTTCCCGATTTTGAGCAATTGGTTGCTCTCATGGTCACCGAAGAAATGAACATAGGTGGAAGTTCAACTAAAAGCAAGGATGCACAAGTTTTCTATGCAAGTAATCAAAGGGGCAAAGGAAGACGAGGACAAGGAAGGGGCAAAGGAAGGTTTGGAGGAAGGCAAGGCCACTCAAGCAATCAAGGACATGACCAAGGCACCTCATCACAAAGAGGGAGAGGAAGAACAAGAGGAAGAGGAGGACGACATCAACAAAACAGGAATCAAGATGGTGAAGGATGTTACATATGTGGCAAGTTTGGCCACTATGCTAGAGATTGCTACCAAGGAGGAAACCAAAGGAGCTATAATCAAGGTTCTTCATACAAAGGCCAAGGTAATTATGCTTCTACAAGTTCAAAAAATGACAATCTCTTGATGATGCACATGAATGGGAATTCAAGCAAAGTAGATAACACTTGGTATATTGATAGTGGATGTAGCAACCATATGAGTTGCAATGCTTCTTGGTTTACTAATCTACATGTTCCCAAAGGTAAAGGACATGTAGAAACAGGTGATGATATAGCCCATGAGATCTCCCATGTCGGAGATGTAGCTTTGGATGACAAGGAGGAAGGAAGATGTCTCAAGGATGTCTTGCATGTACCTACTATCACAAAGAACTTGGTGTCCGTTGGGTAAATGGTTGAAAGAGGCTATCAAGTAAGGTTCAACAAAGGTGGATGCTTTGTGGAGAACCCTAAGCAAGGTTACAAGGTCATAGCAAGAGGAAAGAAGCAAGGGAGACTCTTCACCTTGGAGGTAAATTCTCATTCCACTAAACATGTCTACTTCACATATGGAAACAAGAGGATTTCGGAGTTGGACTTGTGGCACAAGAGGATAGGTCACATCAACATACAAAGAATGAAGGAAATGCAATTCAAGAGGTTGGTTGAAGGTCTTCCCAACTTCCAAGGACAAGGTATGAAGCATTTATGTGAATCTTGTCAACTAGGGAAGCAAGCGAGACTTCCTTTCAAGAAGAGTGGCTACATAAGCCAACATCCATTGGAGTTGATACATACAGATGTGTGGGGGCCAACCAAAGAGCAATCCATTGGAGGTAACAAGTACTTTGTCACTTTTATAGATGATTGCACAAGGATAACAAATCAGATGTGTTTACATGTTTCAAAGCATTCAAGGCAATGGTAGAGAAGGAAAGAGGTACATATATCAAGAAGCTAAGGTCCGATGGAGGGGGAGAATATTTCTCAAATGAGTTTTCTGATTTTTTAATGGATCCAGGCATCAAGAGGCAAGTAACATGCAGGTACACACCCCAACAAAATGGAGTAGCAGAGAGAAAGAATAGATACATTGCCGAGATCGCTAGAGCAATGCTTAATGAGATGAATTTACCTAACATGTTTTGGAGTGATGCAGCAAATACCGCCGTGTATCTTATGAATAGGGCTTCTACCTCAGGGATCCATGGCTTGACACCATATCAAGCCTATTATGGTAAGAAACCTGATCTCTCCCACTTGAAGATATTTGGATGTACTTGTTATGTACATGTGCCAAGTGAATTGAGGCACAAGCTACAACCAAAGGCAGAAAAGTGTGTGTTTCTAGGATATTCAAATGATCATAAAGGTTACAGGTGCTTCAACCCAAACACAAAGGACTTGAGGATATCAAGGGATGTAGCATTTGATGAGCTACTCCCTTGGTATAAGAAGTATGATTGTATGCAGGACTATGAAGAAGAAAAGCATGGACATGATGAAGAACAAATCGACCTAGAGCTAAGCGGCCCAAGGTGTTCCATCAATGAAGATAGTTCAAGCATGAACTCACCATGGAGGGGGAGATCTTCATCAAGCTATGAAGCACAATCAATCAACAAAGGCAAAGCAACATTGGTGGAGTTGGATGAAGAAGGTAATGAAGTTGAAGATGATGAAGGACACATGATGGAGAAAGAAGCCATGTCAAAGAAAGAGATCAAGTTCCCAAGGCAAAGGAGGTTTATTCCTCCAAAAGGTGAAGAAAGGAAGTCTTCTAGAGTTAAGTATCCAACTCAAAGGTTTACTTATGATTCATACATGGCAACTCATTATGCATATATGAACAAAGTAGTAGAAGATCATGAGCCCGATTGCTATGAAGATGCAAGCAGGTACACCGAATGGAAAGAGGCAATGCAAGAAGAGATCGACGCACTTGAGGAGAATCAAACATGGACTCTAGTGCCCAAGAAGGATAACATGAAGGTAATAGGTAATAAGTGGGTGTATAAAGTAAAGAGGAATTCAGATGGATCTATTTCTAGGTTCAAAGCAAGATTGGTGGCCAAGGGTTTTGCACAAACCTATGGAGTGGACTTTGAAGAGACATTCAGCCCCGTGGCAAAGAAGAGCACCATTAGGACACTCATTGCAATGGCTACTAGCAAAGGATGGAAGCTTTTCCAATTGGATATCAAGAATGCCTTTCTCAATGGAGACTTGGAAGAAGAGGTATACATGGAGCAACCACTAGGTTTTGTTCATAAAGAGTTTCCACATCATGTTTGTAGGTTGAAGAAGGCACTTTATGGCCTAAAGCAAGCTCGAAGGGCTTGGAACCAAAGATTGGTGGACTATTTGATCAAATGTGGTTACAATCAATGCAAGGTGGATCCATCTCTCTTCATCAAACAAAGAGGAGAACTTGTAGTCTACATGTGCGTGTATGTAGATGATCTTATCATTACAGGTAATGATACAAAGGGCATTGAAGAGATCAAGGCAAAGCTTGGAAAGGAGTTTAGTATCTCTGATCTTGGAGATCTTAGGTATTTTCTTGGCATTGAAGTTGTATACAAAGAAGAAGGTATTATGCTCATACAAAGGAAGTATATTCTAGACCTACTTGAGAGGTTTGGGATGCTACATTGCAAGCCTATTTCAAATCCCATGGAAGTTAATGTAAAGCTAAGCTCCATTGATGGAGAGCCATTAGATGATGTAACCTTGTATCGATCTATTGTAGAATGTTTCAATTATGCCACAATAACTAGGCCCGACATAGCATATGGAGTTGGAGTGTTATCACAATTTATGCATAGTCCAATGACTACACACTTGCAAGCTGCAAGAAGAATGTTATCTGTATCTGTATCTGTATGTGTATCTGTATCTGTGTCTGTATCTGTATCTGTATGTGTATCTGTATGTGTATGTGTATCTGTATCTGTATCTGTATCTGTATCTGTATCTGTATCTGTATCTGTATCTGTATCTGTATCTGTATCTGTATCTGTATCTGTATCTGTATCTGTATCTGTATCTGTATCTGTATCTGTATCTGTATCTGTATCTGTATCTGTATCTGTATCTGTATCTGTATCTGTATCTGTATCTGTATCTGTATCTGTATCTGTATCTGTATCTGTATCTGTATCTGTATCTGTATTTGTATCTATATCTGTATCTGTATCTGTATCTGTATCTGTATCTGTATCTGTATCTGTATCTGTATCTGTATCTGTATCTGTATCTGTATCTGTATCTGTATCTGTATCTATATCTGTATCTGTATCTGTATCTGCATTTGTATCTGTATCTGTATCTGTATCTGTATCTGTATCTGTATCTGTATATGTATCTGTATATGTATCTGTATCTGTATCTGTATCTGTATCTGTATCTGTATCTGTATCTGTATCTGTATCCGTATCTGTATCTGTATCTGTATCTGTATCTGTATCTGTATCTGTATCTGTATCTGTATCTGTATCTGTATCTATATCTGTATCTGTATCTGTATCTGTATCTGTATCTGTATCTGTATCTCTATCTGTATCTCTATCTGTATATGTATCTGTATTTGTATCTGTATCTGTATCTGTATCTGTATTTGTATCTGTATCTGTATCTGTATTTGTATCTATATCTGTATATGTATTTGTATCTGTATCTCTATCTGTATCTATATCTATATCTATATCTGCATCTGTATCTGTATTTGTATTTGTATCTGTATCTATATCTGTATCTCTATTTGTATATGTACCTGTATCTGTTTCTGTATCTGTATCTGTATTTGTATCTGTATATGTATCTGTATCTGTGTCTGTATCTTTATCTATATTTGTATCTATATATGTATCTGTATCTCTATCTTTATGTGTATCTATATCTGTATCTGTATTTGTATTCGTATATGTATATGTATTTGTATCTGTATCTGTATCTGTATCAGTAACTATCTCTATCCAGATCTGTATCCGTATCTGTATTTGTATCTATATCTGTATCTGTATTTGTATCTATATCTGCATCTGTATCTCCATCTGTATTTGTATCTCTATGTGTATCTGTATCTGTATCTCTATGTCTATCTATATCTGTATCTGTATCTTTATCTGTATCTGTATTTGTATCTGTATTTGTATTTGTACTTGTATCTGTATCTGTATCTGTATCTATATCTGTATCTATATCTGTATTAATATCTGTATCTGTATCTGTATTTGTATCTGTATTTGTATTTGTATCTATATCTATATCTGTATCTATATTTGTATCTGTATCTGTATTTGTATTTGTATCTGTATCTGTATCTGTATCTATATCTATATCTATATCTGTATGTTAGTCTGTATCTGTATTTGTATCTGTATATGTATCTGTATCTGTATGTATATCTGTATATGTATATGTATATGTATATATATATGTATATGTATATGTATATGTATATGTATATGTATATGTATATGTATATGTATATGTATATGTATATGTATATGTATATGTATATGTATATGTATATGTATATGTATATGTATATGTATATGTATATGTATATGTATATGTATATGTATATGTATATGTATATGTATATGTATATGTATATATTGATGGGGGAAGTATCTCAACCCCTAAGCAACGACGAAGCGCAAATGACCTCCATAGGTATCCTTCTTTGACCTCTGCACACCAAGAATGCTCGTACTCAGAGCTTATGCAGAGAACTCCAGTGAGCTTCTGTACAGATGTAGTAGACACCAAGGGCTTTCCAAGAAATCAAATTTTACTTCAAATGGATGCTTACACAAAGAGAAACAATGTCTACAACATGAGCTAGTTGAATGCTCACAACTGCTAGTCAAGCAGAGACCTCACTTCACTCCAGCAAGCTTTTCTAAGAGATTATACATAGAATGAATCTCAAACTTGGCTTAACTTTAGAGCACTCTAATAGCTACTCAATGACACCAAAGTCATAGCAAATGGATAAATAGAGAAGGAGAACCAGCCCCTACAATAGAGAGCAAAATATTTCCAATAAAGCCTGCACACACAGAGAGATATCAATCACACAACTTATCTAAAATGAATGTTTCTCCCAGACTACTCAAAGAATGCTCCAGATAATTGGTGAGCATAAAATAGACTCTAATAGCTATCCAATGAGACATAAATTACATAAAATGGATACAATATGAGGGAGAACCAATGCTAACAACTTAGAGGTAGAGAGTTGCAACACTGCCTGCGCACACACATAGATATGCCTACTAAAAGAAAATAAACAAGCAAGCAAGGGGCTATCTTAAGCAAGGGGCTTGCTTATCACAACTCCAGCACTTAGTGCTCACTTTACATGAGCTAAAACTGCAAGAATATTGCCCAAACGAAGTTGGGATACATGGTCCTTTTATAGTGAGAAGTGTGCCCCTAAAATGTAGGAACTACCTTTCCAAATCAGCCTCCTAACTTGGAGGACTTAGTTGAGATGCGTTGGGGAGTGGTTGAGTGACTTTTCTTGATGGAGTCTCGTGGCTTTTGGCTTCCTTTGATTGCTCCACATGTCCATAAAAGATTCCCCATGAATTTGTAGCTTGAAGCTTGACTTTTAACACTCCCCCTCAAGCTTCAATTCTTCGTCCTCATCCAAGCTCCTTCATGTTGATGCATTGCTTGAATTTTGAAATCTTCATCCGATCCAAAGCCTTTATAAACATGTCGGCAACTTGGTCCTTGGTACCAATATGATGTAATGAAACTTCCTTGGATATCACCTTTTCCCTTATGAAGTGATAGTGCACTTCAATATGCTTGGTTCTAGCATGATAGACAGGATTCAATGCTAGATGAATGCTACTCATGTTCTCACAAAAAATTGGATATGTGTCAACCTGCAAATTAAGCTCCATAAATAACTTCTTAACCCACATTATCTCACATGTGACTTGAGCCAAAGCTCTATACTCAGCCTGGGTGGAAGATAATGCCACCGCGGGTTGCTTCTTTGAAATCCATGAGATGATCTTGCTACCTAGCATGACTAGGTAACCACTTATACTTCTTCTATCCTCCTTGGAACCGGCCCAATCTGCATCAGAATAAGCTTTGACCTGCATATCATCATCAAATGAATAGAACAATCCTTCATTTATAGTGGCCTTGAGATATCGTAACATTCTTCTTGCAGCTTGCAAGTGTGTAGTCCTTGGACTATGCATAAATTGTGATAACACTCCAACTCCATATGCTATGCCAGGCCTTGTTATTGTGGCATAATTGAAAGAGCCTACAATAGATCGATACAAAGTTACATCCTCTAATGGCTCTCCATCAATGGAGCTTAGCTTTACATTAACTTCCATGGGATTTGAAATAGTCTTGCAATGTAGCATCCCAAACCTCTCAAGTAGGTCTAGAATATACTTCCTTTGTATGAGCATAATACCTTCTTCTCTGTATACAACTTCAATGCCAAGAAAATACCTAAGATCTCCAAGATCAGATATCCTAAACTCCTTTCCAAGCTTTGCCTTGATCTCCTCAATGCCCTTTGTATCATTACCTATAATGATAAGATCATCTACATACACGCACATGTAGACTACAAGTTCTCCTCTTTGTTTGATGAAGAGAGATGGATCCACCTTGCATTGATTGTAACCACATTTGATCAAATAGTCCACCAATCTTTGGTTCCAAGCCCTTGGAGCTTGCTTTAGGCCATAAAGTGCCTTCTTCAACCTACAAACATGATGTGGAAACTCTTTATGAACAACTCCTAGTGGTTGCTCCATGTATACCTCTTCTTCCAAGTCTCCATTGAGAAAGGCATTCTTGATATCCAATTGGAAAAGCTTCCATCCTTTGCTAGCAGCCATTGCAATGAGTGTCCTAATGGTGCTCATCTTTGCCACAGGGCTGAATGTCTCTTCAAAGTCCACTCCATAGGTTTGTGCAAAACCCTTGGCCACCAATCTTGCTTTGAACCTAGAAATAGATCCATCTGAATTCCTCTTTACTTTATACACCCACTTATTACCTATTACCTTCATGATCTCCTTCTTGGGCACTAGAGTCCATGTTTGATTTTCCTCAAGTGCGTCGATCTCTTCTTGCATTGCCTCTTTCCATTCGGTGTACCTGCTTGCATCTTCATAGCAATCGGGCTCATGATCTTCTACTACTTTGTTCATATATGCATAATGTGTTGCCATGTATGAATCATAAGTAAACCTTTGAGTTGGATACTTAACTCTAGAAGACTTCCGTTCTTCACCTTTTGGAGGAATAAACCTCCTTTGCATTGGGAACTTGATCTCTTTCTTTGATGTGGCTTCTTTCTCCATCATGTGTCCTTCATCATCTTCAACTTCATTACCTTCTTCATCCAACTCCACCAATGTTGCTTTGCCTTTGTTGATTGATTGTGCTTCATAGCTTGATGAAGATCTCCCCCTCCATGGTGAGTTCATGCTTGAACTATCTTCATTGATGGAACACCTTGGGCCGCTTAGCTCTAGGTCAATTTGTTCTTCGTCATGTCCATGCTTTTCTTCTTCATAGTCCTCCATACAATCATACTTCTTATACCAAGGGAGTAGCTCATCAAATGCTACATCTCTTGATATCCTCAAGTCCTTTGTGTTTGGGTTGAAGCACCTGTAACCTTTATGATCATTTGAATATCCTAGAAACACACACTTTTCTACCTTTGGTTGTAGCTTGTGCCTCAATTCACTTGGCACATGTACATAACAACTACATCCAAATATCTTCAAGTGGGAAAGATCAGGTTTCTTACCATAATAGGCTTGATATGGTGTCAAGCCATGGATCCCTGAGGTAGGAGCCCTATTCATTAGATACACGGCGGTATTTTCTTCATCACTCCAAAACATGTACATTCATCTCATTAAGCATTGCTCTAGCGATCTCGGTAATGTATCTATTCTTTCTCTCTGCTACTCCATTTTGTTGGGGTGTGTACCTGCATGTTACTTGCCTCTTGATGCTACTCATGTTGTCACAAAAAATTGGATATGTGTCAACCTCCAGATAAAGCTCCATAAATAACTTCTTAATCCACATTAGCTCACATGTGACTTGAGCCAAAGCTCTATACTCAGCCTCGGTGGAAGATAATGCCACCGTGGGTTGCATCTTTGAAATCCATGAGATGATCTTGGTACCTAGCATGACTAGGTAACCACTTGTACTTCTTCTATCCTCCTTGGAACCGGCCCAATCCGCATCAGAATAAGCTTTGACCTGCATATCATCATCAAACGAATAGAACAATCCTTCATTTATAGTGGCCTTGAGATATCGTAACATTCTTCTTGCAGCTTGCAAGTGTGTAGTCCTTGGACTATGCATAAATTGTGATAACACTCCAACTCCATATGCTATGTCAGGACTAGTTATTGTGGCATAATTGAAAGAGCCTACAATAGATCGATACAAAGTTACATCCTCTAATGGCTCTCCATCAATGGAGCTTAGCTTTACATTAACTTCCATGGGATTTTGAAATAGGCTTGCAATGTAGCATCACAAACCTCTCAAGTAGGTCTAGAATATACTTCCTTTGTATGAGCATAATACCTTCTTCTTTGTATACAAATTCAATGCCAAGAAAATACCTAAGATCTCCAAGATCAGATATCCTAAACTCCTTTCCAAGCTTTGCCTTGATCTCCTCAATGCCCTTTGTATCATTACCTGTAATGATAAGATCATCTACATACACGCACATGTAGACTACAAGTTCTCCTCTTTGTTTGACGAAGAGAGATGGATCCGCCTTGCATTGATTGTAACCACATTTGATCAAATAGTCCACCAATCTTTGGTTCCAAGCCCTTGGAGCTTGCTTTAGGCCATAAAGTGCCTTCTTCAACCTACAAACATGATGTGGAAAATCTTTATGAACAACTCCTAGTGGTTGCTCCATGTATACCTCTTCTTCCAAGTCTCCATTGAGAAAGGCATTCTTGATATCCAATTAGAAAAGCTTCCATCCTTTGCTAGCATCCATTGCAATGAGCGTCCGAATGGTGCTCATCTTTGCCACGGGGTTGAATGTCTCTTCAAAGTCCACTCCATAGGTTTGTGCAAAACCCTTGGCCACCAATCTTGCTTTGAACCTAGAAATAGATCCATCTGAATTCCTCTTTACTTTATACACCCACTTATTACCTATTACCTTCATGTTCGCCTTCTTGGGCACTAGAGTGCATGTTTGATTTTCCTCAAGTGCGTCGATCTCTTCTTGCATTGCCTCTTTCCATTCGGTGTACCTGCTTGCATCTTCATAGCAATCGGGCTCATGATCTTCTACTACTTTGTTCATATATGCATAATGCGTTGCCATGTATGAATCATAAGTAAACCTTTGAGTTGGATACTCAACTCTAGAAGACTTCCTTTCTTCACCTTTTGGAGGAATAAACCTCCTTTGCCTTGGGAACTTGATCTCTTTCTTTGATGTGGCTTCTTTCTCCATCATGTGTCCTTCATCATCTTCAACTTCATTACCTTCTTCATCCAACTCCACCAATGTTGCTTTGCCTTTGTTGA